>JACEEZ010020340.1:118495-125995 GCA_016584305.1 Chionoecetes opilio
TTTTGTGGCGTCCTTTGGTGGAGAGTGCTATCAGTATGTACCAGACAAGTTCCAGCACATCATCGTCACCAAGCCAGCACATTTCCAAGCCGACCATAAAGAAGCGGACACATTGATTACTTTTCACATCACAAACATCACCGCCAGCAACATCATTGTGAGGGCATCAGACACATCTTAATAGGCTCCATTGGGAGGCAGAGCGCAGAGGACCGGGCTATGATCAACATAATCATGTTGGGGACTAGGAAATGACAGAAGATTCATGAACGTCTCAAACATTGTAGAAATTCTGGAACAACGCAAAACTGGACTGTTCCAAGCTATGCCTGGATACCATGCATTGACTGGGTGTGATTTCACATCTGTATTTTACCGGTAAAAATAATCAAAAGTTATGCAAATGTATCTCCTCAAAACATATTGGGCTGTAAACATATCTTGGATAGTCCCATACATTCCCGACACTCAGTATTCCTAGGGATCTGTCAAAACAATTATTATATTTTTATAGAAACCATTTGAGGAATAAAAGTTACTTGTTAGCTTCACCTTACAGTGTTGTCAGACAACCTAACTGTTTTGCCAGATCATTATGCATAGTGGAAATTATTTATTAAACTTTAAAAGTAACTGCAATCATGAGAAACCATATTTTCAAATCAATAATTAATTCTGCCATTAATGCCAGAAATGTTGGATTGGTTTAAATTTCATGTCTTTTTTGGGCTGCATTTTTCAGTAAAGGCAAAATCAAACCACTCGAGATCATTGAGAAAGATGACACTGGGAAGTTCGTCCAACTGTTCATCAGAATGGGAGATGTTCTTGGAAGTGCAGATGTTGATATTGCGTCAGAGTTAGAACATAAGAACATAAGAAAGTAAGGAAGCTACAAGAGGCCGAGTGACCTACACGAGGTAGTTCCTGTTACCTAACTATATCCAGCTCTCTTCCCCATTCATGAATTTATCCAAACTCCTTTTAAAGACCCCAATAGACTCCGCATTGACCACCTGGTGATTTAGTCCATTCCAATCATTCACCACCCTATTTGTGAACCAGTTTCTCCCAATTTCCTTTTTAAATCTACGCTGTTCCAGCTTTAATTCGTTACTTCTCGTTCTACCCTGCTTATTAACCTTAAGAACTTTTCCTACATCGCCTGATGTAGGAGAGTTTGTTTGTCATGTCTACGCCCTGAGTAAATTTAAAGATGTCAATGAAGCACGATTCCTGAAACTGGTTGAGATGACAAGAACATTTGATCAGGTAAACGAAATTGCACAAACGTATTGTTGTCTGATTATATGATACATTTGAGAAACTTGACGTTAAGTGTTAGTCAATTATGTTGTGAAACTATTACATTTTCAGGAGAATCCACTGGCCAATGTAAAAAAGCTCAACTGTACATTGCTGCCACCTTGTCGTAGGTCCCTCGAGATGAAGATACGTCGAGCTAACTACGTCACAATGCTATGGACTCGTGCTACAATAGCATACTCATTATATGGGCTGTCATCATGTGATTATGGTTGGTCACTGGATACTGAGGAGTGACTACATCCCACCTGATTCGAAGGACCAGCAATCAATCCCAAATGATCTTTTCAAAAGAATGGCAGAAGAGGAAGATAATTCAATTCCAGATGAAGCTAACCAAACAGACATGTGTGATAAAAAAACTCGATGAAACTGTTAGTGATATTGAAGCATGGAGTGATGACTCTGCTTCTAATGAAGAAGAGACAAATTAAAATGTAAAAGGAAGGGCAATGCAGGAACATATTGAATAAAAAACTTTCAAGATATTCAATGCTATTTTCAATATTGTCTTAAACACAGACATTGGCAAACCCTAGAACTTTATAATTTAGATTCCTTCTGGTTATTGTTCTCCACTCAGAAAAACAGAAGAAACTCCTTGAGCTCAAGTTTGGTTCTAAAATATAATTTCAAACAACTATGTTTTGTTTTCATTTTTGTATGTGTTGTCAAGAAAAAATGTTGATCGAAAGTAGTTAAATAAACTGCATTTTTAACATTTTTAAGGAGAATGTGTAATCTATAGTTTAGTAAAGAATGAATAAAATATGTACACTTGCTACAAAAGTTATCATGCTAATAAGGCATGCCCCAGCAGAAGATTTTACAACTGAATTGAAGAGGTTACCTCAAGATTATATATAGGTCAGCTCTGCGAGGCTAACATATGGTGACTGCCAGGATCAACTCACTACTGCAAATCACTGGAAATGGCCATTCATGATATCGGAGACCCTGCAAAAAATTTTACACGTGATTTGAAGTGGTCACCTCATGAGCTGATCTAGGTCAGTTCTGGGGTTTTTCAATTTTTGGGCGTCACTGGCGGGGGTAACCCACCACTGTAAATCACTGGAAATGGCCATTCATGATATTTGGGATCCTGCAGAAGATTTTGCAAGTGATCCGAAGTGGTTACCTCATGAGCTGATCTAGGTCAGCTTTGAAGGGTTAATTTATGGTCACTGGCAAGGGTAACCCACCAATGAAAATCATTGGCATCAACCGTGTTTCATACATTGGTTTATGGAAAGCCCATTACAGGTATTTAGGATCGGTTACTGTCCAAAGCTGATATAGATCATTTTTGGAGTGGATTTAATCCACTCTCCTGGCCACATCCACCACAGCATGCCTGCCAGTCGTCCACTTCCATACATTAGCACTGATAGGTGATACTTTGGTGGCAAAGAAATTTGGTTACCTTTCCAGCTAACCAGATCCCCCCGGGCTCCTGCTCTAGTAGCTCAGGCCCTGTAAAACACAACTAAGTTAATACAACTAGGTAAACTAGGTAAATACGCACATACACACACACACACACACACACACACACACACACACACACACCGAAACACCGTCCCGATGGTCCAGTGAATAGCGCGCTGGCCTTCCATTCTGTGGTAGCCGGCTCGAATCCTCACTGCTCACGGGGAATTTTCAATGACAAATTTGGGCGGTTACAGGCCCCCTTAAGGGGATCGGCCGGGCAGAATATGACGAAAATCGGAGAAATTCACAGAATTTCAATTATTTTTCCTAGCTTCGTACACCGTGGAAAATCTAAATACGAAGTATTTATAAAAATTCGCCTTAGATTTATTATATGGGTGTGTTATGGCCCCCCTTCCCCCCTATTTTTCATGCAATTTTATCCACTTTTTTTTTTGCAATTAAAAAAAATAAAAATTACTCTAAAGTGACACGTGGCATATGTCGTGGTGAAAATACAAAAAACAAAAAAAAAAAATCCAAACACCTACAATTACGGGATTGCCCATTGAGGTTTCTAAGCAAAAACTTAGCAACAATGATTAGCTTGGGCAACTCTGATACCCTCTCTTAGTGAGATAATACCTTGCCTCATGCTGAGGCAGGGGGGGACCAGGAGCCTGAAGACTGAAGATTTTATACCAAAACATGAGCATTTATGATTGAATGTAAATAAATATTGTTTTATATGTGTTATAGCTCATAAAAAAATGTAATGCCATTATATCACTTACTGATGCTTGTTCACAGGTATTCAAAAACTTAAAAGGCCCGTATCTCAAACATAATTTTTTTACATTCATATTATATCTCCTATAGTTTTGGGCCAATTTCAATGAAAAAAAGTACACAATATGCCCAAATCTGATAAAATGAAGTTACGATTTGCTTTTCTTCATATTGACAGAGGAAAATTTTTCTCAGATTTTTGTGTGTGTTTGAGTGGTAAGATGGGGTCGAAAATAAGAAAATTCTTATCCTGCAAACCATACATTTTTACTCTGTTATCTCGCCGTAATTTTGATGGTATGAACAAAGTTCTTGTACCATATTAATTTCATTGGTGTAGGTTAATTATCATAAGAGTAGATAGCATTTCAAAATAACCAAAAAATCACACGAAAAAGTATATTGTGAAAAATATAAAAGCCACAAATGATGTTTCTTGGTCTACAATTGTTGTACATAGTGGCTCTAATTTAGAGATTACATATCATAACCGTAGTTCAATAAATAAAAAAAATCCCTCAGAAAACGGCCGATCCCCTTAAGCAAGGGGATGGGGTGTGTAGTGAGTGAGGTCCCAGCATTACCCTAGATCGGTAATGATGAGCTCCAAGCTCTCTCGTAGCCTTCTCTCCTTAAACTTCTGCAACATTCGCGGCCTTAGATCTAACTTTCTCTCTGTTGAACATCATCTCTCCTCCTCTAAACCTCATCTCCTTTTCCTCACCGAAACTCAGTTGTCTGTGAGCACTGACAGCAGACCTTTTTCTGTTTCCTCTTACTGTCTCTATTCTCATTTTAAATCCAAAGCTGGCTGTTGCGTATGTGTGCGCAATGACATCACTTGCTCTCGTGCCCACGGCCTTGAATCTTCCGAATTTTCTACCATCTGGCTTCGACTTCAATGTCACTCTCTTACTAAATTTATCTGTGCTGTATATCTCTCACCTAACTACTCTGACTATGTAAAATTCTTCGACTATTTAACATTAAAAATGGAGCACATCTCATCTCATTTTTCTTTAGCTGAAATTTCCATTCTTGGGGACTTCAATGTTCACCACCAGCTTTGGCTATCATCTTCTTTCACTGACCAACCTGGTGAACATGCCTACAACTTTTCTATCTTCCAAGACCTAGAGCAGCTGGTGCAGCACCCTACCCGTATTCCTGACCGCCTTGGAGACACGCCCAACATTCTTGATCTTTTCCTAGCTACTCTGTAGCTACTCATTCTGCTTACTCTGTGAAACTATTCTCTCCGTTGGGTTCCTCCGATCACAATCTTATTTCTGTAACCTGTCCTATCGCTCCGGTACCGTCTCGGGACCCACCTAAGCGGAGGTGCTTTTGGCACTTCAACTCAGCTAAGTGGGAAGACCTAAGGCAGTACTACTCTGATTTTCCATGGAATGATTACTGCTTCCATGTCAAAGACCCATCTCTTTGTGCAGAGCGCATAACTGAGGTCATAGTCTCTGGCATGGAGGCGTACATTCCACACACTTTCTCTAATCCTAAAGCCCGTCAACCTTGGTTTAATTCTGCTTGTTCTCATGCTGTCCGAGATAGAGAGGCGGCTCACAAACGGTACCGTAAGCATCCATCTCCTGAAACTCATGCCCTATATATTTCTGCTCGTAATCATGCCAAATCTTTACTTCAACTTACCAAAAACTCTTTCATTCATAAAAAATGCCAAAATCTTTCTGAATCAAATTCCTCTCGTGACTTCTGGCATCTAGCTAATAACATCTCTAACAATTTTCTTCTTCATCTTTCCCTCCTATGCTTCACCCAGATTGCTCCACAGCTGTCTCATCTACTTCTAAAGCTGAACTCTTCGCTCAAACCTTTGCTAAAAATTCCACTCTGGTTGATGAAGGGCTTGTTCCTACTTCTCTTCCAACCTCTGACTATATTATGCCTGTCATTAAGATCCTTCGAAATGATTTTTTCTTTGCCCTTTCTGGCCTAGATCCTCGGAAGGCTTACGGTCTTGACGGAGTCCCTCCTATTGTTCTTAAAAACTGTGCTTCTGTGCTTGCACCCTGCCTGGTCAAACTTTTTCGTCTTTGTCTATCTACTTCCACCTTTCCTTCTTGCTGGAAGTTTGCTCACATCCAACTTGTTCCTAAGAAGGGTGACCGTTCTAATCCTTCAAACTACCGTCCTATAGTATAGCTTTGACTTCCTGCCTTTCTAAAGTTTTTGAATCTATATTTGATAAGAAGATTCTTAAGCATCTCTCTGCTCACAATCTTCTATCTGATCGTCAGTACGGTTTCCGTAAAGAGCGATCTACTGGCGATCTTCTAGCTTTCCTAACTGAATCTTGGTCATCCTCCTTTAGGGGTTTCGGTGAAACATTTGCTGTTGCCCTTGACATATCAAAAGCTTTTGATAGAGTCTGGCACAAATCTTTAATTTCCAAACTACCCTCATTCTGTTTCTATCCTTCTCTCTGTACCTTCATCTTAAGTTTCCTTTCAAACCGTTCTATTGCAGCTACTGTAGACGGACATTGTTCTTCTCCTAAATCTATCAATAGTGGTGTTCCCCAGGGCTCTGTCCAATCACCCACTCTCTTTCTATTATTCATTAATGATCTTCTAAGTCTAACTCAAAGCCCTATCCACTCCTACGCTGATGATTTTCCCCTGCATTTTTCAACGTCGTTGAATTTTTAGACGTCCAACTCAACAGGAACTAAGTGATTCACGGCGAGATGCCACCGAGCACCTAACTTCTGTGATCTTTATATAATTTCTGATTGGGGAAAAGCAAACCTTGTTTTGTTCAATGCCTCAAAAACCCAATTTCTTCACCTATCTACTCGACAAAACCTACCAGATAACTATCCCCTCTTCTTCAATGACACTCAACTGTCTCCTTCTTTTACAATAAACATTCTAGGACTATCCTTTACTAAAAATTTGAACTGGAAATCTCACATCTCATCTCTTGCTAAGCAGCTTCTAAGAAGTTAGGTGTCCTGTGGCGTGTGCGTCCGTTTTTTTCTCACTCCCAATTGCTTGCTTTCTACAGGGGTCTTATCCGCCCATGTATGGAGTATGTCTCACATGTTTGGGGAGGATCCACTCATACAGCTCTCCTAAACAGGGTTGAGTCAAAATCTTTTCGTCGCATCAACTCCTCTCCTCTGACTGACTGTCTTCAATCTTTAAATCACCGCCGCAATGTTGCTTCTCTTGCTCTCTTCTACCGTTATTTTCATGCTCACTGCTCTTCTGAACTTGCTAACTGCATGCCTCCCCCCTCCCGCGGCCTCGCTGCACAAGACTTTCTACTCATTCTCATCCCTATTCTGTCCATCTTCCTAATGCAAGAGTTAACCAGTAGCTTTACTCTTTCATCCCTTTCACTGGTAAACTCTGGAACTCTCTTCCTGTCTCTATTTTCCCACTTTCCTATGACTTAAATCTTTTCAAAAAAAGAGTAACAAGACACCTCCCGAACTAAACTGGCTCACTCCTCTTTTTTATTTTATTCTCTTACTGTCTTCTTTATAGGGACTGGCAACTAAGCGGGCTTTGTGTTACCCATTTGTGTTGTGCCCTTGGCCAGTTCCTTGTGATGCAAAAAAAAAAAAAAAAAAAGAAGTTCGCACCGGGAGGGTGAAACTGGCGATCGCGAGCCAGCTCGCGTGGACAAGACCATGGGTGAATAACACCGACAGACAGGCAGACAGACAGGCAGACACACACACACACACACACGCACACACCACAGACGTAGAAACAAATCTAGAGAAGACATGAAATCATTATGGAGTCAATACCTTTCCCCGTGGGTGGTGAGGGGGTTGCGCTGGGCAGGGCAAGGGTGGCGTCTGGAGCTGCCTACTGCCTGAAGTCTCGCTGGCTCCTCCGACCGTGACACAGCCTCACAGTCACCAGCACCACTAACATCACCACCACCACGCCGCCCACT
>JACEEZ010020340.1:130995-138495 GCA_016584305.1 Chionoecetes opilio
ACACACACATACACACACACACACACACACACACACACACGCACACACACACACACACACACGCACACACACACACACACACACACACACACACACACACACGCACACACACACACCTCACTTATGTCAATACTCTCGCCGCTGTTGTTGAAGGTCCAGCGGAAGGCGTGCGGCTCCGGGTAGGCCTCCACCTGACACGGGATGTTCACCTGCTCGTTAGGTTTATGACTAAAACATATTTTTTTCGAATTTTAAATTTCCTGCTATGTTAAGCGATGAGGTTTCATATGCTTATCATATTAGTTATAGTTATTGTTCTTTTGTATGAAAATATTTCCTCCACCGAGGCACTTATATTGCTGAATTTTCACTATGTTATGGTGAGGTCCTCTATTTAACATTAAATTTATGAAAAAATCGTAATTTCAATGCAAGTTGTACCTGGTAAAGTCTTCGTTGGGTATAGTGATTTGCACTTCTAACAACGATTTATATTTCTTGTATTGCAGCCTCATAGAAGAAATGTCATACTTCAGATCTGGTGACACAGTTGAAAAGAATGCACGAAAATGGGCTTCAAATCTACCATTAGCCGTCCATACAAGGCGGCGTGACCTTCCTCGTGTCGAATGCTTGTAAGCAAGCCTTTGCTAAAAGTTGCTAATGGTTGCTAAAGAGCAAGTTACACCAGGCTACCTCAAAAGCGACATATTTTGGGAAGATACCACACGTTACTGGCAGCTGAGAAAATGAAAAATACTAGAATTCAACGGATTGTCAATGAATCAACTCTGTTGTTGGAAAAACTCAGCTTTCCCACTCTTAGTCAGCAAGCCATAAATGCACGACTGACCAAACTTATAGGTTTGCATGAGAAGAACCAACGGAGACCGAAAAAAGACTTTTTTAATGATATAGACAGCATATTTGACATCACTAAAGTTGATGGTGCTTGGCTTTGTCGCGAGGATAAAGAGCTTTATCACAAACAAAAGAAATCAGGTGGGAAGGTGGGATATACCACTCATAAGCCTGCACCAAATTTATCCGTGCATCCTTCAAAAAGACAAGAGACATGTACCATTACCACATGAGCAAATCGTTGGTATACCCAATACGGAAAATGAATCTGGCACCTCAAGCAACAATGTGAGCAGCGCAACAGAGTGCAGCTCTGATGATGAGCCAGAGCCAACCATGAGAAAGAAACCATCTGCGACATACCACAAAAATTGGTGGCCACAAAACATGGCTACAAAATTGGTGACTCGTCAGTCTTTATCCACCAACAAAGCATTTAAAGCCTGTGCAAGTCTCGGAGAAGAAGGTGTGGCTCTTCCTACACCCACACAATCAGGTGTCTGGCACGGAGTCGACAGATTTGTAGAAAAAATGAAGGATGAAATCAAATTTCTTCTGAAGGAGGAGAAGGACTTTTGTCTTCACTTTGATGGCAAAAGGCTGTTAAAACATGAGTATCATGTAGTCTGCCTCAAAAGTGCAACTAGAGAGATTAAACTTGGAGTTGTACGGTGCAAAAGCGGATCTTCTCAGGATGTATATGATGCACTGGAGAAAATTATTGATGAATATGATGCCTGGTCAAGCATTAAAATGATCATATGTGACACAACTTCCGTAAACACTGGACGATCAAATGGCGTTGTTGTGATAATACAGAGAGCGATGGTTGGAAAAGGTTTAGAGATGCCTCAATACATTGGATGTCAGCATCACATATTGGACAGAATATTGAAACACGTTCTGGACACCTACGGTTCTAAAACGACGACCAAACCGAGTCTGAACTACAAGTTCATCGATGAACTGTTGGAAAACTACAAAGAACTACAAAGTGAGTACAAGGCAGAAACAGAAATGGATGTGGACGAGAACCCCGGCTGGAGGGACGACTTCAAGTTCTTGTATGAACTCTGCAAGGCATTCCAGCATTGTAAGAAGCACGCTGCATTCCCAGTCATCAAGTGGAGGAAGCTGCCTTCGCTACACAGTGCCCGATGGAACTCGAGGGCTATTTATACCCTCATTGCATACTTTCTACTGCCATCATGGCGCAGTGTTTTGGAGCTTCCAGCATGTTTCATCGCTGAAAAGTGGCAAGAAACCTGGTTCAGTACTAAAAAATTCAAGGAGACAACCTATGACAACCTCCTCCTCGGCATCACAAAGTTGGGATGTGCCAGTGCCCTGAAGTGCTTGAAAACTCACTGGAGCAGGGCACCATCAGTGCTTGATGTACCTCGCTCGAATATGATTGCCAAGAGGGCTGTGAAGGTGATGGAAGAGCTGGGTGAAAAATGCATAAAAGACAAGTATTTAGATCTAATGTTTTTTTTTTTTTTATTTTTTTTTTTATAAATATGTTGGAGCCTATAGCGCCTGTAGGCTTATAGAGGTCTTGATGATGTTGGTTGAACTCGCCCGTTGGTGAGTTGCTACCAACAATGTGTAGTTTGTGCAATGTAATATACAATTACTGCTATTAGAATATTTCAAAGATTTCTAAGCTTGTGGTGGGGGACATATTTTAAAAATTGAACGGAATCACTAAGTTTTTTGTAATGTGCACTAAAATGTTCATTACATTTCATAGCAGGCAATTTTTTTTATTCCGAGTCATAACCCTACTGCTCGTACCTGGCGGTCCCGTGATACACCGCGTGCGTGTTGGTGCACAGGGGCGCGTCTGCACGGAAGGGAATGCACGGATTATAGAAACTGCTAACAATGTCTCAATACCTAAAAATTACACGATGACACCTGATATTATCTTCATTTTCTACACACACGAGTATTCACACCCCACTCACACTTACACGCAGACACTCCTTTGGTTATTATGCTGCTAAAACAGACACAAAATCCATATTCTTGGAAGATAAATGTGTTGATGAATTCCTGACGGCGAGGCAGAAGCAGAAGGGAAGGAGAGCCGTCGGCCAATTACTCAGGCTTTACAATTCAGATTGCAGAGTTTTGCCCGGGGCGGCTCGTAAGCGTATAAATGCTCTTAGGTTAATATCAATTTCACGGCCTTCTTCCCGCCTTCTCGCGACGAAAGAAAACCTAATTTCCACAGACTTTCCTTTCCTGTTGTTAATTCAAGCTAAGAAAAGAAGAGAGAAAAAAGAGGACCTGATGCGAACAAATTCTCACCCTGTTTAGTATTTACACAAAAAAATTCTGCTACATTAAATTAAACAGGATTTCAAATAAGTATAATACATTTTTCGCTGAGATGTTGAATGGTCTCTCCTACCTAACAATCTTTAGAACAAAAAATTACGTGTATAAAATGGTTCGTCTAGTCCTCACTACATAGCAGCATAGTCAACCTTCGAGTCCTGGTTGATAAGGATAAGTGATACTCGTGGCTGTCTTAATAAAGTGAGGTAATAAATTCCTCGCAGATCGTGGACAGAACAACCTTGGTGGCTCATGTGCTGGAGGGAAATAGTTTACCTGAGAGAGTGAGTGTGTGTGTGTGTGTGTGTGTGTGTGTGTGTGTGTGTGTGTGTTGTGTGTGTGTGTGTGTGTGTGTGTGTGTGTGTGTGTGTGTGTGTGTGTGTGTGTGTGTGTGTGTGTGTGTGTGTGTGTGTGTGTGTGTCTATGTGTGTGTGTGTGTGTGTTGGGGGGATTGAATGAGTGAGGCGGACACAGAATCTAGACTATTTTACGTAAAGATAGAGAAAAAGGAATTTGAACGAGGAGAGAGAGAGAGAGAGAGAGAGAGAGAGCGAGAGAGAGAGAGAGAGAGAGAGAGAGAGAGAGAGAGAGAGAAGAGAGAGAGAGAGAGAGGAGAGAGAGAGAGGAGAGAGAGAGAGAGAGGAGAGAAGAGAGAGAGAGAGAGAGAGAGAGAGAGAGAGGAGAGAGAGAGAGAGAGAGAGAGAGAGAGAGAGAGAGAGAGAGAGAAGAGAGAGAGAGAGGAGAGAGAGAGAGAGAGAGAGAGAGAGAGAGAGAGAGAGAGAGAGAGAGAGAGAGAGAGAGAGAGAGAGAGAGAGAGAGAGAGAGGAGAGGAGAGAGAGAAGAGAGAGAGAGAGGAGAGAGAGAGAGAGAGAGAGAGAGAGAGAGAGAGAGAGAGAGAGAGAGAGAGAGAGAGAGAGACAAGAAGAGAGAGAAGAGAGAAGAGAAGAGGAGGGAGAGAAGAGAGGAGAGCAGACGTGATGGGTCTCCATGACCTGGACGGTCCTCCTCTGACTGTGAGCCCCCGAAACAGGCAGGACGCCCTAGATGACGGCCAAGACACTGTCGTGGAGGCCCTTGACATAGAGGGTGCCTTTGACAGAGTGTGGCACGGAGGCCTTCTCGAACAACTCCGAGAAAAAGGCATCCAGGGTGACCTCCTGCTGCTCCAGGGGAACTACCTGCAGGGAAGAACCCTCCAGGTCGTCGTTAACGGGCAGGCCTCTGAGTCCCTGCCAGTGGAAGCATCAGTCCCACAGGGCTCTGTGCTGGGGCCAGTCCTGTGGAACATCTACGTGGACGATCTTCTCCGGCAGCTGCCAGCAGTCTCGGCTTACGCTGAAGACTGTACTCTCTCCTGCTCCTACCCGCGACATGACTGTGGGCGTGCTGTTGATGAGATCAATCAGCAGCTGAGAGTTATACAGTAGTGGGGTACACGTTGGCAGGTGACCTTTGCTCCGGGGAAGACACAGGCAATGGTGGATTCTCGGTCCCCCGCTGCCGGCCAGCAGTGGAAGGGAGGCTGCGGTTTAGTGGCGTTCCTCTCCTACTCCAGGAAACCGTCAAGGTTCTGGGAGTAGAGGTGGACTGAGAGCTAAGGTTTGACGGCCACATCAAACACATTACTAAAAAGGACTCTCACAGGGTCTCTGCCCTGCGAAGGGTAGCCAGCTTCCTCGACAGGGGAGGGAAGCTCTTCCTCTACAAGGCCCAGATACGGCCTTACTTAGAGTACGCCGCCCTCTCCTGGATATTGTGTGCAGCCTCGCACACTAGGAGGCTGGACAGCATCCAGCCTCGTGCCCTGCGACTGGTGGATGCTGCAGACCCCCCAGACCCACCAGCCGTTCGAGCCGGTGAGTCCTCTCGACTCACTGGAACACCGCAGGCACTTGTGGTATTCCACAAGGCACAGGTGCAGGGAGTGCCACACCTGGCTCGGTTATGATAGCCTCCGAGAATCGCCACGCGAAGCACGAGAACGATGCTTACCAGTGGTGATGCAGTGGAGGTGCGGCGTTCCTGTGCCAGCCAGCACCAACGCACCTTTGTGGGCCGCGTCTCCAGGATGTGGAGCATTTTCACGGCCGTTGTCCCTCACATCCAGGAGATGAACACACAAAGTGTAAAGTTGGCGGCCAATCGGTGGAGACTGTCGAAGCCCACCCCGCTGACGTTAGTGATACTGTGACACTAGTGACAGCAACAGTGCCTCAACAAACACTTTAGTGATGCTTATACTATGTATATAACGATAGTTCTTTAGGTCTTTGTATTTATGTGTATATAGCTATATTTACTTGCCCTTAAGATAGGTAACACACAACAGTGCACCTTAGGGCTTCATGTATATGTATGTTTAAATAAAAAAATAAAAAAGAGAGAGAGAGAGAGAGAGAGAGAGAGAGGAGAGAGAGAGAGAGAGAGAGAGAGAGAGGAGAGAGAAGAGAGAGAGAGAGAGAGAGAGAGAGAGAGAGAGAGAGAGAGAGAGAGAGAGAGAGAGAGAGAAGAGAGAGAGAGAGAGAGAGAGAGAGGAGAGGAGAGAGAGAGAGAGAAGAGAGAGGAGAAGAGAGAGAGAGAGAGAGAGAGAGAGAGAGAGAGAGAGAGAGAGAGAGAGAGAGAGAGAGAGATTAAATGAGTAACAAGAGCAGTCAAAGACTGCTCCTCCTCCGCCAAGGCTGCAAAAATATTCCACCTTTTGCAAAGAAAATAATAATAACGCAATGATTGTTGTTGTTGTTGTTGTTGTTGGGCTCCCCCTTGAGGGCGACGGTCGCCAAGGCCCCGGGATATCCTCGGGATATCCCCGGAAGATCCGGACCCGGATCAACTCCAAAAACCAATCACTTCTAAATACGGCCAAGGCCCACCTCTGGTCAAATGTTCATGCAACATCTTTCATGACTTTTTGTGCAATTTTGCTAACAAACAAATAAACAAACAGAACCGATCACATAACCTCCTTGGCGGAGGTAATGATTCGTATATGTGAATAGTATTAATTCCTACCCGCCCAAGAACATTGTACATATATACAGCCCCCCCAAAACACACACACATACACACACACACACACACACACACACACACACACACACACACACACACACACACACACACACACACACACACACACACACACACACACACACATACACACACACACACACACACACACACACACACACACACATACATACAGACACACAGACACACATACACACATGCACACACACACACACACACACACACATACTTACTTACAGTAGCCCAGGACGATGATATGGAGAACAGTCCAACGGCCGGTTCCCAGGGAAGTGAGGAGAGCATCCATGTGATTCAGCATCCCCGTGGTGGCGGTGGCGGTCGCGGTGGCGGTGGATATTATAGTGGTGGTGGTTGTGGTTACAGCTGTGGTAGTGGTGGTGGTGGTTACAGTGGTGGTGGTGGTAGTGGTGGTTACAGTGGTGGTGGTGGTGGTGGGCTAGCCTAAAAAGTACACTAGTGAAGCCAAATCGTGAAGCTTTATTTTGGATTGCTAGCATTGAAGGCTGCCGTTTCAGGACACCTTTGTACTACTTCACACACATCACCATCACCACCCAATGACTGGCAAGAGACTAATTCTATTGATACACACGAATGCATATTATAGGCGAGATGGCATATAGATCGACAGCTCGATCCATAACATTTAACAAGCATGCAAGTGTTCATTGGCCGTTTGGATAATATAACAGTCGTGAGAGGTTGGAAGCACTTCGGAACATAGCATGGATGCAGGGGCGTAGTCAGAAATATAATTCGGTTTGGCGGGGGAGGGGCACAATGACATAACCATGAGATGTATGGCTCCATTGTTGTATGGCTAAATCACCCATCATGCTGATGTTTTATTACCTCAAAATACTAAAAAAACTTTAACTCTAAAGTTCAACTTCTTCTTCAAACAATCTCTTCTGCATTTCAACAGTTATAATATAGTTCCCCCGATATACCGGTAGGATCACCCTGATAAAACTAATCAAATCACCCTATCATTCGATCAGCAAACTTGTCGACATATCGGGGTATGAGAGCAACAAACTGCATGGCGAGCGTATATCATCCCATCTATCCTGCAGCCGACACACATAGGAGGTAAGATAGATGGTGATGCGATAGTACTCGGCGGCACACGGAACATCCGCGCTGCTCCTGTAAGTCTGTTTCTTTCCTTTGCTTGGGCGAGGCAAACTTAGCGACTCACCCAGTATATCTTAACAGACTCTTTGACGGTCGTAGAGGACATTT
>JACEEZ010020340.1:143495-153355 GCA_016584305.1 Chionoecetes opilio
ACCAAGGACGATTTGGATATTCATAACATCATTCGCGGGCCATACAAAACGATCAACTTAAAAATCTGCCTACTTTTTTTGGCCGACGAGAACCATACGTGAATTATACGTGTCTGTCCCGGCATATAATTATGTGTCCTATCCGTCCCGTAATGGAGATGCTTGTCTCTTAAGATTTATGTTATAAGTATTATGCATGCACTTAATAACAATTTATGCTGGTATGAAAAAAACAGCTCCTAGATTCTTTGGACTTCGAGTCCCGTCTGTGGTTGCCTTGGCTGGGCCTGACCAAATGGTTTTGCGGGCCTTATACGGGCCGCAAGCCGGACGTTCTCCACCTCTGCTCTAGTGGATGAAACTTTTCTGGTCAGCAGTTCATTGGTTGTATTTCTAAGTTGTTGAATGTCTTATGTCTTAATTAATTAATAGATATTCAGACGGCAAACGCTCATTGAATGTGCACTTTCTTTTGACATCGTGATAAAAAAAATCTGAACTCTAGTTTATGCTATCCCTAAAGCGAGTGACAGTGAAACACTGGCAGCGCCTCACGCGAAGGCATGCTAATCAAACACGAACCGTCGCCGGCCCGCCGAGGGGCACATTCCCATCTTCTGGAATAGTATGTGGTATAGGGTTGTCGCTAGCCAATCACGCTTGTCCAAACTCGTGACGTCACATAGGGGTGGAGCTGAAGCGATCACAGGATTAAAATCTGTTGAACAAGAAGTAACGGATTCAAGCTGGAAAAGCGTAGATTTATAAAGGAAATAGGGAGAAACTGGCTCACAAATAGGGTGGTGAATGATTGGAATAGGCTAAGTCGTCAGGTGGTCAATGCAGAGTCTACTGGGGTCTTTAAAAGGAGTCTGGATAAATTCATGGATGGGGAAGAGAGGTGGATATAGGTAGAGTTAAGTAACAGGAACTACCTCGTGGAGGTCTCACGGTCTCTTATAGCTTCCTTATTTTCCTATGTTCTTCTTATGTTCTTATGAATCTGTGGTTCACATTTTGGGTGTTTCTGATATATTATATTTTGCTATATGGCATATACTTGCATCCTTTATGGGTGCAGCAAGAAAGCTGTGCCTTTCCAGAGAGCTTAGCACCCGTTGCTGACTGATACGGGCACGAAAAATGTGTGGAGATGGTTTGCGCGTCGGGGGAGGTAAGCTGTGTGATGCAGATTGTCGGCCTCCTGGGACGTCCTCAGCAAGTTTCGCGCGGCGGCTGGAACGTGGCAGATTTTTTCCCCGCGCTTATTACAAAAGTCATGTTTTTACGGAAATAAGGCGTGAAAATAAATATTTTTTTGTGGATTAGGTGTTTTGAATGAACATTCAACATACTTATGCAAAGAAAAAATGGGTCTGGACGATTACTTTAACCACTTGAGGCCCAGAACGTAATTTTCATTGTAATTTGACCACCATTAGACGATTTTTGTGAATAAAAGCAAAATTTTATATATATGACTTGTTTAGTATCCTTGTCCACTAGCTAATTTGGTATATTAAGTTAGTTTTTGTAATTCTATGGCTAACAACAGACGATTTCATATAGCAAAGAAAAGATCTGGGCGTGAAGGGGTTAAGGGGGTGAGAGTAGAGGTATTGAAGGTGTGAAACAAAATATGAGGTTATGAGGAAAGGCTTGAAGGCTGTAAGGGAAGTTATGAAGGGCCTTTCCCACAAACACTGTGATTCCCCTTAAGGCTGATTCACACTATACGTAACGTGATCGGCACGTAACGTACCGGTCCGGACCGTAAAAATATTCTTCAATGATAAACCATTGGTGTATTCACACTAGAGCGGACCGGCACCTGACCAGCACTTACCGTCACCAGCAGTTGCCGGTCAGGATTCTCGGCGAGAATATTTTGCTGGTCCGTGCAGGTTACGGTGCGGTGCAGAGCCTGTCTGTGTTGGTCACTGTTGGAGAGTGTGAACATGGTTCCGCTCAAAGGTGGGCACCAAACCGTTAATCCGTTAATCATGAATTAACGAGGTTAACATATTCGTTAACGATTTAACTTTTAAGTTAACTTTGGAAATCATTATCGGACTAATCAACTTCCGTTACATTTAACTTTCGTTAACTCAAGTCCGCTAACCTAAAAATTTCATAAAAACCGGTAAACGTTTAAAAGTTTCTATTATTTTCAGATTTTTTTCAAGTTTTTCTTCACCCTTTTCTGGCTCTAAAAGCCTTTCAAAACCTAAAACAGGGCCAAAACTATGAAATCAGCTTTGTTTAGTCTTTTTTTAAAGTTAAAACTATAAAATCTGCCTTTTGTTTAACTCTAAAGCAAAAAAAACCTAAAGGTTTTGGGTTCTTAAGCCTTTAAAAAACCCCATAAAGGCTGATTATATAGTTTTGGCACTTTTCAAAGGTGTTTTTAGGTGGTTTTAGAGCAAAAACTGATTTTTTGTTTTCTTTCTAGAATAAAAATTAACGTTAACGGTTTATCGATAACTTCCGTTAGATTTTTAAAGAATTAACTGATTAACGGTTATGGAAGTGAATTTTTTGGATGACGGATTAACGGTTAACGAAGTTAACTTTTTGATTAACCGCGCCCACCACTGGTTCCCCTACACACCGGCACAAAACGGTTGCCTCAGTTGACATCCCGCTCTCCCGCGGTGCACACCAAGGTCTTAATTTGCGTGTGTGTGCACACGCCGGTGTGTGCGTGTGTGTTTGAGTGTGTATGTGTATGTGTGTGTGTGTGTGTGCGTGCGTGTTTGTGCGTGCGTGTTTGTGTGTGTGTGTAAGTGTATGTGTATATGTGTGTGTTGTATGTGTATGTGTGTGTGTGTGTGTGTGTGTGTGTGTATGTGTGTTTGTGTGCGTGTGTGTATGTGCGTGCGTGTGTGTATGTGTGTGCGTGTGTGTGTGTGTTCTTGTGTGTGTGTGTGTGTGCGTGCGTGTGTGTGTGTGTGTGCATGTGTGTGCGCGTGTGTGTGTGCGTATGTGTGTATGTGTGTGTATGTGTGTATTTGTGTGTGTGTGTGTGTGTGTGTGTGTGTGTGTGTGTGTGTGTGTGTGTGTGTGTGTGTGTGTGTGTGTGTGTGTGTGTGTGTGTGTGTGTGTGTGTGTGTGATCAATCACACTCAGGTATTTTTGCTGTTAAGGTTATGTATGTGAGTCAATTATGTAAAATTGAAAATATATTCATTCACACAATGATGATTATAACCCTCATGAAAGTATAAATGATCAAATAACCAGTAGGGCTAAAGTCAGATTTCTTGTACCCGCATTCTCCTTATATAACCATATGGTTACCGTGTATATCTCAGGTTCTAATAATATATTTTATCATTTTATGTTTAATATATGTATTATACACTTAAAATAACTAATTACAATAGATTTCAACAAGCTCTTAAGGATTTTCTTTTTCCGGAGATAATGGGTTAAGCAAACAGCCAACTTTTATTACGCTGTTATTGCCTCCCTAAAGGAGGTGTTTCTTTTATAGATAGTTTCTTCTAGTAGGCTCAGCAACTCGTGGAAATGATGCTTTGACATCTTGAAGTATTGGTGGGTTTCAGCTCATCGTCCAGTAGTTCTTTATACAGTGTCCCATATTCTCCTTCTGCTCTCCTTTTCTTTAGGGATTTGTGTACCCAAAGTCGTCTTCTGTTTTTCCTTTTTTACTTTTTCATTCTACTCTTCTTCTTCCAGAAGAAGTGCTATCACAGCAATGTCATTTACACAGACATTCTTGAACATAGTTAATTCAGTATCAGCGAGCACTAGCGGAAGCGATCTTTCCTCTTACAATGACAGGAGTGTACTGCGACCGGTGACCGGTCACCGTACTGCCGTAGACCTGACGGTGTAGTATGAATACACATGCTGGTGGCGGCCGGTGACGTGCCGGTGCCGGTCAGGTTACGGTCCGTTTACGTGCAGGTATAGTGTGAATGAGCCTTTAAGGCTGATTCTTTAAGTCACCATACCGGTATGGTGACCGGACAAAATGTATCAGTTTCCTTTCGCGAAACTGAAGTCCATCTTGCTGCTTAGTAGGATCTCTCCAACTATGATTATCTCCATTCATCTCCTTATTATTATCCTTATAGATTATCTCCTTATCTCCATTCATGGTGATAAGATAGACGTAATTAGCATAATATAGCAATATAAAGGGCATAAATGGTATAGGAATACTGCATATATGTGAATAAAACAAATTTTAACCCAGCGATCACGTTAGCTCAAGCCCTATGTGACGTTACGAGTTTGGACAACCGTGATTGGCTAGCGACATCCCTATACTACATAATATTCCAGAACACGGGAATATGCCGCCGGGGGTGGACGGTAAGTGACTCGCTGAGAGACACGTCTCAAACGAGCTCCAATCATGTATCATATGACGTAAGGGTAAGGCACCAGTACACCATAAATTTACCAGCTGGTGAAATAGTAAAGTTGAATAATATATCAGTATTCCATTATTAGAAGGGCAATATTATAGCACAAAAAGTGGGACAAACGTAAAAAAAAGCAAGATATTTTACTAACATTTAAAAAAGCGGGACAGACACTGAAAAAGCGGGACTCTGGTCACCTTACGTACGCCCCCCACCTCTACCTTTACCTACTGGAATGGGGGCCCAAAACTCGTCCTGCCCCGGCACATTTCAATTCTCTCGGCGCCCGTGCTGGCGTGTCAACTCCTTATTTTATTAAATTGGGCGAGGGCCAACCATCACAACCCTCAAGCAGGTGAGCCTCCAGGGCCTACCATCCCACCCCTGGAGGTTACTGCCTACAGGCGCTATAGGCCAATATGTAAAAAAAAAAAAAAAAAAAAAAAAAAAAAAAAAAAATCCTTTTCGAAGGTTGTGATGAAGACACAGCCACAAGCAGAACACCGGGAGAGCCTGCATGGCGCAGCCGCCGGCCTCACTCAAGGAGGAGGAAGGGGGGTATATAATGAGCCAAGAGCAGTGAGCGGACAGGGTTGAGGCGCTTTGCCTCCAAAGCTTCCTCTAGTCCTCCTCCTCCCCTCCCTCTCGGCATAGCACTTGCCTCTCGGGATCCTCACCTAGCTCCTACTACTCCGTTGATGACGCCAATATGTCCCCGGGAGAGCACTCCTCCTAATCCGGTGTTGACGCTAATATGTCCCCGTGGGACCACTCCTCCTCCTCCGGTGTTAGCGCCAATACGCTGCGGGACCACACCTCTCTAACCCATCCCGTTCCTCTCTTCCACTGTCTATACAGGGGTACGTGGTGGACTGCCGTGCAGCTGGTGAGGGCAAGTCGCGGTGTTCCCTGCCCTTTTTTTTTTTTTTTTATTTATTTACATCTATTACATAAAACATATACATATACATATACATATGCACATACATACACATACACATACATACACATAAAGCCAGTAATAAATGAGCGGGCATCAGCCCGCCGCTGTAGCCGCAGCCTCAGTCAGGTCACAGGTGGGCGGGGCGTGAGGTCACTTCCGCTCCTTAGTGTTCATCGGGGGGGTGGGGCGGCACGCGCCACCTCCAGCAGCAGGTGCTGATTTTTCTGAAACTGCCTTACGAGGGCGGCCGCGCTTTCCGGGCCGACGCACTGTTTGAGCCGCTCTGTAGCGGGACAGGAAAGCAGGTAGTGGATCAGGGGATGGGGGGTCATATGAGGACAGTGCTCACACGGCCGCTCCTCAAACCCGTCCCTCAGCTCCTCCAGGGTTACGTAGCCAAGCCTGCCCTTCACACCCCGGCTGGCCAACGCACGACGTCAGTTGCAAGCGCTACTGGCGGTGACATTCCTTACCTCCCCTCTGACGCCCTCACCAAGTCGCAGAGACGTCGGTTGTGAGGACAGCCACCCACGGTGAGACACCTGGCCGCCTGTCCTATTTGGCGTCCAGCTACTGGGGACATCGCCGTGTGCCAAACCACCCACCCCTGGCCGCTCACTCCCCGTCCCGTTGGTTACTGGTGCGGACTTGGGAGTTTGGTGTTTGGTCCCAACTACGGGGCAGTAATATATTGTATATAAACCAAAAGGAAGACTGTAAACCAAAAGAAAGACTGTAAACCAAAAGGAAGATTGTAAGGAAAGTAACACAAGCCGGAGATCCAAGTTTCCTTGGCCCTTGGAGAGAACCTGGTAGCCTGTTAACAAAGGTCACTAGATAGCAGGAAGGGAACACAAACGCACACATCTGTGCATCTCTGATATTCGGACGGGAAGAGGAGGGGGGGGGGAGAGAGAGAGAGAGAGAGAGAGAGAGAGAGAGAGAGAGAGAGAGAGAGAGAGAGAGAGAGAGAGAGAGAGAGAGAGAGAGAGAGAGAGAGAGAGAGAGAGAGAGAGAGAGAGAGAGAGAGAGAGAGAGAGAGAGAGAGAGAGAAGGAGGAGAGAGAGAGAGAGAGAGAGAGAGAGAGAGAGAGAGAGAGAGAGAGAGAGAGAGAGAGAGTAATAATAATAATAATAATAAAGTTTATTTCCACCGGCAGTGGTTATTCGTTACATACAATTATTTTCAAGATAATAGCTACATAAATTAAATTACACAGTTTTGCATTAAAACATTAATAATATAAAATTTTTAAATTGTAAAATAGAAAAATAATCGATATTAAAATATATATATACAGAATATGCTAATAAAAAGTAAAGGAATAAAAGAATTTTTAAAAGAAAACAAATATATAAGTAAAATCATTCTAAAAGGTACATATAGTTCTACCTAAGAATATACTATATACATTAAATGAAAAAGTTCTATACTAAAATTAATTTCCATCCCGAAGTACAAGTTTGAGTTTAGTTTTGAAAGACTGTAGGGTGTTAGCATCTTTAACTAGCGACGGGAGGCTGTTACATAACTTGGGGCCCCTTACAGAGAAAGATCTGGCCCCCATGTCTGTGTTGGTCTTAGGGACGTACAGGTGATGTCGCTGTCTGGTGGTGCTACCAGTAACGTCCCCTACAGTTGGAAAAGTCAGATTAGGATATAGATGGGTCATATACTTGAACATAGTGACCCCTGTGTCGTGAGTTATTTGGTCTTTAACATTCAGCCACTGTAGTTCTTTCAAAATTGGAGTCACATGATCGTACTTCCTGGCTTTACCATCTACTACTTTTGCTGCAAAATTCTGTAGTTTTTGAACATTGTTTAGGAGTGTTGTGTTTGCTGTGCCCCATATTACATTGCAATAATTAATAATGCTAAGTACAAGTGATTGTATAATTGCTGTGCGAGAATCCTTGTCGAAATATTCTTTTATTCTATTTTACATTTCTACATTAGAGATCCGGTTACTTTTTTACTCACTTCACATACATGTTTGTTAAAAGTCATGTACCTGTCCATGTGTAGTCCAAGGTTTTTACATGTGTGGTGGGTTGAAGGGTTGTGTCGTGGTGCTGTATAGTGAGATTGTTTGGTATCTGGGATAATAGTTGATAGGTACCTATGAACATACACTGTGTTTTCTTAGTATTCAGTAGTAAACCATTTTTCAGAAAGTACAACTTTGCTTTATGTAAGG
The DNA here is from genome assembly GCA_016584305.1 of Chionoecetes opilio. NCBI lineage: Eukaryota > Metazoa > Arthropoda > Malacostraca > Decapoda > Majidae > Chionoecetes > Chionoecetes opilio. The sequence continues at coordinate 151,036 of JACEEZ010020340.1, forward strand.
TTTCCTGTGTTTTCTGAATGAGGGTGTCAAGGTTATTGATAAGGTTGTTGTGTAGGATTTGTGTGTCATCAGCGTATTGCACTGATATACACAGTCATTAATATAATGCGACATATCATTCACGAAAATGTTAAACAATATTGGGCCAAGTATAGAGCCCTGCGAGACACCGTACGTAACATGTACTTTCGAAGAAGTAGTGTTATGTAATCGTACTGACTGCGTTCTCCCATTTAGGCATCAATCAATCATTGGGGGCATACGCCGGGGGGCGCGTCGCCTCGCCCACCCTACGACGCCACTCCCGAGGGTCACCACGCGCGAGTTTCCATGCAGGCTTCTTTCCCATACCAAGCAGCTCTCGACAAGAAACATCAACTTGCCCCAGCCACGAGCCTTGTGGGCGCCCCCTTGGCCTCCTCCACGCCGGATTGTCTCTTACAGATACAACCCGATGGGAAGGATCGGTTTCAGGGTAGCGTGCCACATGCCCATATAGCCGAAGTTGGCGCTGACGGACTATGCAGGTAATAGGCCTCGATTCAGTCTCACGGTGCAATCGCTGATTTGACACGTAATCATCCCAGCGATACCCCATGATTCTGCGAAGACATTTATTACCAAAGGCATTGATTCGTCTCTTCAAGTCACTATTTAGTGTCCATGTCTCACAACCATAGAGTAAGACAGGGATCACAAGCGATTTGAAGATCCGGATCTTTGTCCTCCTGCACAGGTACCGACAACGCCAAATACTTCCGCTGAGCGAGTCCATAACACCGTGGGCTATGCTAATCCGCCGTAAGACTTCTTGACGTGACCCGCCGTCATTATGGACTGCGCTACCAAGGTATGTAAAACTTTCCAAGATCTCAATGTCCTCGCCACACGCATGAACAGACTGTACTGCTTCATCTAGTAAGTCTCCAAACACCTGGACCTTGGTCTTGAGCCAGGAGACCTCAAGTCCCAAAGGCTTTGCCTCCTCGTGCAGCGCCTCGAGAGCCATCACCAGGACCTCCAGCGACTCAGCAAAGATTACTGCATCATCGGCAAAAACAAGATCAGTGATCTTGGTGTTGCCAACGGATGCTCCACAATCACTTTGATCTACAACCTTGTCCAATACCCAGTCCATACAAGCGTTGAAAAGTGATGGGGCAAGGACGCACCCTTGCCTCACTCCTGTATTCACAGGAAAGAAGCCGGATACACCTGCCCCACACTTCACAGCACTCTCAGTCCCAGAATACAGACCAGTTATCAAACCAATAGTCCTTGCAGGAATACCTCGAAGTCGCAGAAGATCCCAAAGTGACTCACGATGCACTGAGTCAAACGCCTTCTTGAGATCAACATAGGCTGCAAGCATCCCCTGTCGAAACTCACGTCGGCGTTCCATCAGGACACGAAGCGCTTGGATACGGTCCGTTGTTGACTTATCAGGCGTGAACCCAGACTGCTGAGGTCTCTGATGCTTCACCAGATGGCTGCGAATCCGTGTCAGCAATAGATGGGCAAGCACCTTGCCTAATACGCTGAGCAGTGTAATACCGCGGTAATTGTTGCAGTCCTGACGGTCCCCTTTCCCTTTCCAGATAGGGACGACCAGCTCCCTTTTCCAGTCAGGAGGAATGGTACCTGATTGCCACACGGCAGTCAGGACAGCATGCAACCCGTGGATCATGGCCTCACCCCCAGCTTTGAGGAGCTCCGCACTGATATTACAAACACCAGCTGCCTTTCCACCCCTCAACTCAAATGATGACCCCTGCTCCAGAGCTTCCATCATTTGGGCCCAACAGTGACTAGCCTGGTAGACAGCTCTCTTGGTGTGTTGGATGAGTGCAGCTTGTGTAGGAGGCAGATCATCAATAGCTCTGCCTTTCCTGCTGAACAGCTGTTTCCTTGCCTGGTTCACACCCTCCTCTGTGCTGGTGCGATTGTACAGCAGGACCACAAATCGCTCCAGTGGTTGCATCCACTCGTCAATGGCACGTGGGTCTGGCATGGCACCCAAGGCGCAGAATGCTGGTGTGACGTCTCCATAGGTGATCCAGGTGTCCCATGCAGTCTTCTTGCCCCTGCCGCCAAAACAGGACACCGTGTTACATCCAGTGAAGGCGTGGAACATCGGCAAGGCCACACATCGGTCAGGACTAAGAGCTTTGGTGATCTCATGAGCAGCGATGAACCTGAAGCTCTTCCCAGCTCCAAAGGCAATCCACAGTTCAGAGATGTTGAGGCGATTGGCTGATCGCTCATGGCAGGACTACACACGTCTGTATCAACTGTGTTATGGAACGCGTCTGTGTGGTTG
>JACEEZ010020342.1:5000-16805 GCA_016584305.1 Chionoecetes opilio
ATACTGCTTTGTGATATTGTTTGCAATGTTTTGGACTGATTATTATTTCGGCCCCTACCAAGCTTGTTGTGTTTTTGTCGCAGAAACAGTTTTCAGTTTTCAATTGCGAGAAAAAACGGTCTTCGTACCAAGACCAAGCAGGCATCGTCCAATCATCGCTAGCTAGTGTTGTAGCTAGTGTAGCACAGTCACTCACTCAGTCAGTGCGTTCTGGAACTTGGGATTGAAAATGTACGCTCACTACGCTGGCCGTGTGTGTGATTACTAATTCACTACATATACTGTTGTTGTGTTAGTGAAGTACTAAGATTGCACAAATTAGACAATAGACACTGGTTACTGGCAGTGGTTAGTGGTTAGTAACCACTAACCAGTGTCTATTGTGGTTAATAAACGGGTTTATTAACTTATATATAGGATAACAATAGGCTTAATAAACGGCGTTTAGTAAAATAAACGGCTATTTTTGCTTCTGTCTAATTTGTAATTTCAGTATTTTCAAATTTGTCTTATATTTTGCAGATTGTGCTCATATAATTAGCGTTTAGTAAACGCTAATTATATGAGCACAATCTGCAAAATATAAGACAAATTTGAAATTACTGAAATTACAAATTAGACAGAAGCAAAAATAGCCGTTTATTTACTAAACGCCGCTTATTAAGTCTATTTTTGCTTCTGAAAATTTGCAAATTTAACCAGAATGGACAAGTTTTTGTCGCCATCTCCGTCGCCTAGGAGTAGGAGTATGAGTGTGGATACACTGGATACTGATAGTGTTAGAAGTGGGGATTGTGTCAGAAGTGACTTGGAGGCTCAGGATGATCTCCCCAGCACTCAGCCCCTCAGCCAGAGCACTGAGCGTGAGAGCAGGCAGGGCCAGGAAACAGGTGGAGAGAAGCTTCCAGCTAACTTGAGTCATTTGGACAAGTAATTAAGTTATTCCTTATCTACTGAGTATTTAGTAAATTTAATTTGGTCAATTTATAGTTTCACCCAACCAACGATTTTCTGATGCGCCTTATTATATACATAAGGTGCATCAGAAAATCGTTGGTTGGGTGAAACTATGAATTATCCTTTAATTTACTAGTTAAAAGTTAAAACATAGAAAAATTGTTATTAAGGCTGCATAAAAGGCGATATATATCCAATATATATTTGATTATTTGTGAACACAGTCATCACAGAGAGCGGCCTGCGCGGCGATTTATTTAGTTAACGCTAATTTTTGCAAGGTACTACTGCATTTATCAGAAAACGAAATATATCAATGGAAAGCTAATAAAATTCTCCTTCTATTGATATCTTCCATGTAATATGTTATCCCACAAAGTTTTACATGACGATGCATTTAAGTGAATTTTAAGTTCATGCATATTTCTTCAGTCTCATAATGGCCTTTATTTAATGTGTTTTACTGTGTTTTATGTGATAATCTTATAGAACAAACATTTCCGAAGATAACAGTATATCCTTTATACATGTATAACATGATATACTGCGGTCATGCCTTGAGAGCTTCCCCGGGTCTTGGGTGAATGAAGAGGCCCTGGCGCTAAGATGGCGCCCAGTAGCATTTAACATAGGGCCTATGAATGGCGTTACCCTCTTTCATATAGATACCCTAGTCACCAGGGGGGAGATGCTGAGAAGTGCCATAGAGGTAAGGCGAAAAGAGCGCCTTACCCGTCTTCAGGCGCTTTTGTAACGGCCCGGCTAACGCACCGACTAAAGCCCATGTACAGTCGAAAGTTCAGGCGCTTTTGCACTGCCTTACACCTCCAAAGCCTATGGCGTGGGCGTGGTCCGAGAATCCTACTAGCCAATCACGTTGCCTATCTGAGCGCTGCTTAGGCAGCTTCGACCAATCACAAGGCTTGAACACGTCTCTGCTGAAGCAAGGAATGTTGTCCCTCCCTCCCTAACCAAGCACTTATGGCAAGGACACACCGCTCTCCCCCGCCAAAAGCTGTTTCATCACAAGTTTGACGTTCAACGCAGGTTTTGACCACTTATATATTTTTGCATTAGGACGTGCCATACACCATGATAATCGTTAAGGTGTGCCGATTCCGGGACAGTGAGTGAAAATTTAATGCAAGCAACATTCCAGGAATAAGGAGAAGATGAATAAAAAAAGGTGAAAAAAAAGTTTATACACGATTTCATTTTGCTCTCATTATCTTATTATAGGTATAGTTTACTGCAAGTTTTATACATTCATGATATGCACTAATGTCTCGTGAAGATGATGGTATATTCAGCTGTCCTAAATATCATCTGGTAGTATGATAATACCGTATAATAGTACAACATTTTAGTGCGGGCGGAGCACCTGCCGCTGTAGCGGTCTGGGAGGTTTGGTTATCCAAAAGGTTGTGTTTTCGGATGCCATGTAGCGCGCCAGAGGTACGATGATTACTTTTCATTTCATCCCGCCGCGCGGAGAGGCAACAGCTTGCTCCCGGCTCCTGCCTCACCCCAGCCGACCCCACGGCCGGAGATTTCCGTGGCGGATTAATTCGCCGTAGGATACTCTGGGTGGATTTAACCACTCATCTTCATCATTTATACATTTTTTCTCATCTTCACTGTCTTTCTTAAGTATATCTTTTGCGTCTTATTACCCAGTAATGTGAATATATATAAGCACACTCGATGAGAGACGAATCTTCTTGTAAATCAAGGAAGCGTAGCTTTGCTTGTTACTCAATCACGGGGAAGCGAGACCATAGCTGAGGCAGCGGCCTCTCTCAACTGCCTGTTGTTCTTCGTCAGGTGGCAGCCTGTCCCTCCACAATATCGGTGTAATGCATCTCACCATGTAGCGACATGATTTGTTCTCCGTCAGGAAGCAGCCTAGCTGCCATTCCTCAGTCAAGAGGCAGCTCGGCATATCTCACCATGTAGCGACCTCATTTTGTTCTCATTATTTATACATTATTTCTCACCTTCACTGTCTTTTTACGTATATCTTTTGCGTCTCGTTACACAGTAATTAATGTGAATTAATATCAGCGTACTCGATGAGATACAATTACTGTACGAATCCTATAGTTGTAAATAAAGGTAGCGTAGCTTTGCTGTTAAAATTTGGCCTTCCTTGTCTACCTAGTATACATGTAGCTATAGGTGGCAAGGCATGACAGGTTCTGGCTTTCCGGTTTTTTCCCCTTACTGAATGAAGTTTTAATTTTCAGTGATTGCATTTGTTTATATATTTGCTTCCTCTTATCTGAGGAAATCTTTGTATTGAAGTCGTTATCGGTATAGCTGGTATTTCATAGTAGCCTACTATTTAGCCTATAATTAACTTGAGCTTATCTAGAATGGAAATTCATTCTCACACAAAATGCACCATGCATATATGGTGAGCAGCTAGTTGGTGGAAGTAAAAAAATCTGTTCTAGCTGACTCTTGTCACTTGAAATTTAGTCTAGACTACGGTAGCCGTTCCTATATGCCCTATAGTGAACCTGGAACTGTTGAGTACAGTAAGGTTTTATGCTTGAAATGTAATGTACACATCCTAAGGATGCAGAAACTGCCAGATGCTAATTTGCATTTGTTGAGCAATTTGCATAATTGACCCTAGTTAGCATATTCGTATTATCTTCCTTATTAAGCCGCCTATAGAATTCCTATGGGTGTCTAGACCTAAGTTTTAAGTTCTCAATGATGTAAAACTGCAAGATGCTACTGTGTATATTTTTATTTTGTCCATAAATTGTCTAATTAGCATATTGATTAGGTATGTCACGAAATAACGAATATATTCCCTATTTGACATAGCATATGTTCTAAATCAAAGCAAAAATCTGTTTTGAATTTAATATTCTAAATCAACATATTTGTTCTTTAAATCAACAATTAGCACTGTGCACAATGGAGTTGTCGTGGAAATGGTCTGACTGGAGTCAATAATGAAACATCGTCTGGTCAACTACAAAGTAGAGATGTCCTTTTTGATCGGTATGATGGTATCAGTGCAAAGGATCATGAGAGGCACAGAAGAACCGGGGAAGGATCAATTGCATACCAGTTGACTTTGACCTCACCTTTACCTGGACGCGCAGCCATCATGAAGAACAAAGATAACAAGCGGCAGCTCTCCCAACTACTCGGTACTAAAACTATGGAGTTTACATACAATTTGTGGTTTCCCATCAAAATTAAGAACGTAAAAAAAAAGAAAATAATACAAAGGTTAGCAATAAGATGGTGTCTAGTTGAAATATTTAACCTAGGAGGAAAGACAACTGCCAACCTTTGGAAAAGAACAATGGGAGAGGAAAACCTAACAACAAGATATGTATTAACAGATAAATGGCTTGGAAGAAGTTGACAGAAATAACCTGCTAGTAAGAGAAGAAAAAGTCGGGATATTTGAAGGGACACAAGGAAAAGTTGAGAAAAGAAACATGTACCGTAGATAACAGTATAGTCGCCAGCCGCCAAATATTACGAATTATAGCATCGCTACTAATTTGTATGTGCCACTGAAGATAATACACAGTAGTTTATATCATGACTGTATAATCTACCCTGTTTCAGCGGTTTTATGCTTTGTATCTGCATGTATATACGGTTTCAAATTTTGCAACTTTTTTTTTTTCGCGCGACGACGACGTCGGGAGGACACTCAGTAAATACTAAACCCTAGATGGCGACCTTATTGTTGGTCGCTACTCTGTTGATATTTTTGTAATTTGATCATTTATAGCCATATCTCTTATGACACAGATGCAGACACAAAATGACAGACTCTCCAGATAGCCCCTTCTAACTTTCCTGAAATCATGGATGTAGAAATGTAAGTATTAACGCCACTACACGTCTGTACATAGAAAAAAACTGTCCTGGCGACTTTAGTGTTATCTACGGTAGGAGTAACACAAGTACAGCTTTCCCAATAGAAACTTAGATGCCTGGAATGGACTAGAAGTGATAGTGGCACAGTGTGCATCAATTTAAGGAATAAATTGATCAATCATATACACCACGACCACGAGAATAGCTCAGGGCCCTGTATGCTACAAGAGGTATTATAGTATCACATGCACACAAGAGGTCTTTACGATGGAAGATTAATTTAATGCTAAAAAAGGGAAAATGTGCCAGACATCGGAGGTCATATGGCACTTTACGATGGAAGATTAATTCGAGGTAAGAGAGGGTGTGAAAAAAGGGTACAGTGCTGAGAGATATACAAGTTATTTTGTAGGAGGTTCTTAATGAAACTGTTGGAAATTAATTCAAGATGTAGGAAAAGTCCCATGCCCAGATGTCTGTTTTCTATTTGGATTTTGAAGGAATATGGGGACAATTGTTGGAAAACTAAAACAGTCTACTTACATGCTTACTGACTGACGTAAGGCATGAAGTACCTCTAGTGTAAGAGAGTAAATTTCGTTCCCATATTTAAAGGGAGAAATAAAGCCGACCCGTTTATTTATAGACCAGTTCCACCGCCTCAGTCTAGTAGAAAATTTATGTTAGAAAGCAATAAGGGACGGATGGATTGGATACCTGAAAAAAATGAAGTGAATTACAGGCAATGCCTACAGGATAATCCTATCATGCGCGCCCTCTAAGAATTATTTTTACACTTTCAGCCACACGACTGTCATTCCTCCACTCAGCACACTACCACAGGAGCTACTCCATCAGTCTATCCACACTCCTCCTGTCTCTCATCTTACTTCATTCTTCATATCTTGACATCTCTCTCGTGGGAGAGCTCTTCCATCATGCATCAATACAATATAACAAGAAGATTCGTCTCTCATCGAGTGTGCTTATATATATTCAGTAATGATTACATTAATCACTCAACATATCACTCTCCTATGCGTCAGTTTCTGAAAAAATTATATAGGCGGCTTAATAAGGAAGATAATACGAATATGCTAACTAGGGTCAATTATGCAAATTGCTCAACAAATGCAAATTAGCATCCGGCAGTTTCTGCATCCTTAGGATGTGTACATTACATTTCAAGCATAAAACCTTACTGTACTCAACAGTTCCAGGTTCACTATAGGGCATATAGGAACGGCTACCGTAGTCTAGACTAAATTTCAAGTGACAAGAGTCAGCTAGAACAGATTTTTTTACTTCCACCAACTAGCTGCTCACCATATATGCATGGTGCATTTTGTGTGAGAATGAATTTCCATTCTAGATAAGCTCAAGTTAATTATAGGCTAAATAGTAGGCTACTATGAAATACCAGCTATACCGATAACGACTTCAATACAAAGATTTCCTCAGATAAGAGGAAGCAAATATATAAACAAATGCAATCACTGAAAATTAAAACTTCATTCAGTAAGGGGAAAAAACCGGAAAGCCAGAACCTGTCATGCCTTGCCACCTATAGCTACATGTATACTAGGTAGACAAGGAAGGCCAAATTTTAACAGCAAAGCTACGCTACCTTTATTTACAACTATAGGATTCGTACAGTAATTGTATCTCATCGAGTACGCTGATATTAATTCACATTAATTACTGTGTAACGAGACGCAAAAGATATACGTAAAAAGACAGTGAAGGTGAGAAATAATGTATAAATAATGAGAACAAAATGAGGTCGCTACATGGTGAGATATGCCGAGCTGCCTCTTGACTGAGGAATGGCAGCTAGGCTGCTTCCTGACGGAGAACAAATCATGTCGCTACATGGTGAGATGCATTACACCGATATTGTGGAGGGACAGGCTGCCACCTGACGAAGAACAACAGGCAGTTGAGAGAGGCCGCTGCCTCAGCTATGGTCTCGCTTCCCCGTGATTGAGTAACAAGCAAAGCTACGCTTCCTTGATTTACAAGAAGATTAGTCTCTCATCGAGTGTGCTTATATATATTCACATTACTGGGTAATAAGACGCAAAAGATATACTTAAGAAAGACAGTGAAGATGAGAAAAAATGTATAAATGATGAAGATGAGTGGTTAAATCCACCCAGAGTATCCTACGGCGAATTAATCCGCCACGGAAATCTCCGGCCGTGGGGTCGGCTGGGGTGAGGCAGGAGCCGGGAGCAAGCTGTTGCCTCTCCGCGCGGCGGGATGAAATGAAAAGTAATCATCGTACCTCTGGCGCGCTACATGGCATCCGAAAACACAACCTTTTGGATAACCAAACCTCCCAGACCGCTACACCGCCCGCCGCCCGCCGCTCGCCCCTAACCAACACAACACAACATTTCTTATCACCAGCATATAACACCCTATAATGCCGCATTAGTCTTGCACGATCAATTCATACACACCTTGCAACACTATTAATACGTAAACACCAATTGTTACGTTGTAGGAACTGAAACAAGGCTTTATTTGCTTTATAAACAGAAGATGAATGTCTGTCAAAGGCCCACAGCAGCTCACTAAGTCAGGGTCTGACCATGCCTTAGTTTTCAGCGCCTTTAGCGGTGCCACTAAGGCAGCAATCTCGACTGAGCATTGCGGTGGGAGGGCGTTTCGCCTTACCACAGGCGCCCTAGTGGATAGGGCGCCCTAGCTCACTCTCAGCATCTGGCCCCTTATCACCAGCATATAACACCCTATAATGCCGCATTAGTCTTGCACGATCAATTCATACACACCTTGCCACACTATTAATACGTAAACACCAATTGTTACGTTGTAGGAACTGAAAACAAGGCTGTATTTGCTTTATAAACAGAAGATGAATGTCTGTCAAAGGCCCCAGCAGCTCACTATAATAGCGCATTTTCGTGACGTTCACGCCCTGGTTCAGTCCAGTCCGGACCGGGTCAGGGTGGATGATGGTCGCGAAAATACATCGAGGACTGGCCCGTCCCATTCGTCGTTCCTATTGGCGGGGGGATCGAGTGGGCGGTACTGAACTGAACTGTGGAGGCGGCAGGCGTCCATCTTGTCAATATCCTTATTGTCGTCCGCCTTTTAACCTGTGCTGAAGACTTTACAACTACCACGCCTGTGATACTTAATCTTATGGTCGGCCATCATGGGTTTCATGTCTTATCAGCAGCACGAGAAGCTCCTGGTCGCCTTCCCCGCTGACTGTAGTGCGCATGGGGCCAGTTCTCCCCACACTGGTCCAAGGTGGTCCTGCTATGTGGGTCGGACCGGACTGGACTGGGCTAGCCCGTTCTAGACTGCCTCGCAAAAACAGTGCCCGCCCGGACTAGCCCAGTCCAGACCGGGCCAGAGCGGTCGCGAAAATACGCTATAAGTCAGGGTCTGACCATGCCTTAGTTTTCAGCGCCTTTAGCGGTGCCACTAAGGCAGCAATCTCGACTGAGCATTGCGGTGGGAGGGCGTTTCGCTTTACCACAGTCGCCCTAGTGGATAGGGCGCCCTAGCTCACTCTCAGCATCTGGCCCTGGTGATTACTAGCCAGTAGACTGTGAAGTGTAAAAGTAAAGAAAAAACACTAAAAGAGACAAAGACTTAATTGTGAATGACAAGTAACAAGTATAGACAGAAACAATAAGAATACAGAAGTATTAAAAATAAACACTAATAAAAAGTCTTGACATTTTTTGTTTTAATTGTAGGTGTTTAAGAGTCTATAGACATTTTTTGTTTTAATTGTAGGTGTTTTGTTTTAATTGTAGGTGTCAAAATTAGTTTGCGGAATTGCGATTGCGAAAAGGTCTATCTGAAAAAAATTGCGGAATTGCGATTGCGGACTGGTGCAGGTCGGAATTGCGATTGCGGAATTGGAGAAAAAAATTGCGATGCCCACCTCTGGTAAAGTGTGGTAAGAGTGTTTTTTTCAGTGTAGCGACCATAGAGCAGCCCATAGGGCGGGCACTCGTGGAGATGATGGGTCCCTCATTTTCTCGCCGTTTGTCCCGTGATTTGAGTTGCCAGATATGTATTTCTGCTGCAGTCACAGTGCAGTGTTACCACGCCGAGGGAGTCTCTCTCTCTCTCCTTTTTTTTTCTTCAATTATTTCTTTTCCCTCCTCTTCCTTCTCCCTTTTCATCCTCCACACACACAGATCCTAGCCAGTATGTAATATTATCGTGAAATAACGAAACGTTTTTTTTCTGGTGAGTTTTGATGTTTATAATTAATCTGCTAACCGTTTCTGTCGCAAATATTTTTTTTTATATATAGTTAGGTTAGGTATAGGTTCGGTTAGGTTCAATTAGTTTTTTTGTCATTTTTGTTCCAAATCACAAAAAAGTTATTTGCGACATAACTCGTTAGCAGATTAATTAAAAACATATCAAAACTCACAAGAGAAAAAAAAGAAGTTTCGTCCACCAAAAGAAGTCTGAAAATTTACCTCTTTTTTTAAAGATATCCCTCTCCCCCAGCAAGCTTGCAATGGGGCTGCTGGTAGGCGGGGTTTTCTGGTGAAGAGACAATATCCCAAGTGATTTACGAGTAAAGCAACGTACTGACCTCATCAAATAATATCCCAGCTAGGATAGAAACCATAAACTAGAAACCATATCTAGTCCACTAAAAAAAAACAATGAAACCATATCTAGTCCACCCAGCCCACCCCAAACAGGGTTTTCACCATTAACCTCATCTAATGATCTCATCTCACCATTAACCTAATCTCACCGCCTACCCAAGAAGCTTATTAATTAACCTAACCTCACCAATTAACAGTGGCGGAACAAGGGGTGTAAAAAACGGGGGGGACCATAGTTTTCATATACTGTATAGGATATATATATATATATATATATATATTATATATATATATATATATATATATATATATATATGTATATATATATATATATATATATATACTATATATATATATATATATATATATATATATATATATATATATATATATCTATATATAATATATATATATATATATATATATATATATATATATATTGTATTATACAGCCTAATATATTATATAGTCTAAAATATATAATATATAACCAATAATATAACCATTGTTGTTATGGTGACGAAGAAAATTGCGGGCTAAGACGACCCCAACCCTGCCTTAGCCTACACCGCTGCGCTGCCCTAGGCGGAGCAAATTTTTGCTTCCGAAAAGTCCAACTAGCGCTAAGATGGTCTTAGTCCCCTAAGATGGTCTTAGTAGTGTTCGAAAATGCCCCCCTGGGGGGAGATGCTGAGAATTGCCATAGAGGTAAGGCAAAAAGAGCGCCTTACCCGTCTTCAGGCGCTTTTGTAACGGCCCGGCTAACGCACCGACTAAAGCCTATGTACAGTCAAAAGTTCAGGCGCTTTGCACTGCCTTACACCTCCAAGGCCTATGGCTTTGGGCGTGGTCCGAGAATCTTACTAGCCAATCACGTTGCCTATCTGAGCGCTGCTTAGGCAGCTTTCGACCAATCAAAAGGCTTGAACACGTCTCTGCTGAAGCAAGGAATGTTGTCCCCCCCTCCCTAACCAAGCAATTATGGCAAGGGGACACACCGCTCTCCCCAGCCAAAAAGCTTTTTTCATTTACAAGTTGAACGTTCAAGAGTTTGACCACTTATATTTTTGCATTAGGAGTGCCATACCATTGATATTGTTAAGTGTGCCGATTCGGGGGCATGTGAAAATTTAATGCAGCAAAATTCCAGGAATAAGGAGAAGATGAATAAAAAAAGGTGGAAAAAAAAGTTATACACGATTATTTGCTCTCATTTTCCTATTATAGTTAGTTTACTGCAATTTTATACATCATGATATGCCCCTAATGTCTCGAAGATATGGTATGTTCAGCTGTCCTAAATTTTCATTTTGGTTTGTTATGATAATACCGTATAATAGTACAACATTTTAGTGCGGGCGGAGCACCCGCCGCCCGCCGCCCGCCCCCAACCAACACCAACAAACATTTCTTATCACCAGCATATAACACCCTATAATGCCGCATTAGTCTTGCACGATCAATTCATACACACCTTTCCACACTATTAATATGTAAACACAATTGTTACGTTGTTAGGAACTGAAACAAGGCTGTATTTGCTTTATAAAACAGAAGATGAAAGTCTGTCAAAGGCCCCCCAGCAGCTCACTAAATCAGGGTCTGACCATGCCTTAGTTTTCAGGGGCCCTTTTGCCGGTGCCACTAAGGCAGCCAATCTTTTGACTGAGCCCTGTGGTGGGAGGGCGTTTCGCCTTACCACAGGCGCCCTAGTGGATAGGGCGCCCAGCTCACTCTTTAGCATCTGGGCCCTGTCCTCTAGTTTTGGCGACCACCCGGGAGGCAGGTCCAATTGTTTGTGACTCCAAACCCCGGATAACACCCGGTACCATTACTGCTGGGTGGACAGGGGCTCGGGGCACTTTCAGGGTTTTTTTGGGGAAGGAATAAATAGCCTTGGGAAATTTTCCACTAAAAATGCCCCCCGATCGGGAAATGGTATGGTGGATATGTCTCCCCCTGTCAAAAAGGGAGATGAGTAAAAATTCCACCTATGTATATATATTTTAGAAATTGGGGGATAAATTCAATCACCCTTGGGGCAAAAACGCCGGGGGGAGCGTCGCCCCGCCACCCTACGACGCCACTCCCGGGGGTCACCACGCGCGGGGTTTCCCATGAGGCTCCTTTCCCATACCCAAACGCTCTCGACAAGAACATCAACTTGCCCCCGCCATGAGCCTTTTGGGCGCCCCCTTTTGGGCCCCTCCACGCCGGATTTTCTCTACAGTACAACCCGAGGGAAGGGTGGTTTCGGGGGAGGGCCCAAAGCCCCTATAGCCGAAGTTGGGGTGACGGGGGATGAGGTAATAGGTTTCGATTTGTCTCAGTGCAATCGTGATTTTACCGTAATATCCAGCGATCCCCATGATTT
>JACEEZ010020343.1:0-32500 GCA_016584305.1 Chionoecetes opilio
TTTAAATCACCTAACGCTACCTAGCAGGGTATGATACCCTGAGTTTAGGGTATTTACCTAAAATGGATAGCCACTGTGTACCTAAGTACCTGTATAATAGAGTAGCGAAACTCGATTTGTGGGCGCCATCTTGGTTGCCAACCTCCTCGTTCACCCAAGACCCGGGGAAGTTCTCCAAGGCATTACCCCGCAGTGTATCATGTCTACATGTATAAAGGATAGACTGTTATCTTCGGAAATGTTTGTTCAATAAGATTATCACATAAAACATAGTAAAACACATTAAAAAAGGTATTATGAGACTGAAGAAATATGATGAAACTTAACATTCACTAAAACTCGTCGTCATGTATAACTTTGTGGGACAGCTATAAGAGCAGATATCAATACAAGCAGAATTGATTAGCTTTCCATTGACATATTTCGTTTTCTGATACATACAATAATACCATGCAAACATTAAGGTTACTAAATAAATTGCTCTCCTCTCTCTCTCTCTCTCTCTTCTCTCTCTTCTCTCTCTCCTCTCTCTCTCTCTCTCTCTTTTCTCTCTCTTCTCTCTCTCTTCCTCTCTCTCTCTCTCTCTCTCTCTCTCATATATATATATAGAAAAAAAAAGGAAAAAAAAAATATATATATATATATATTTAGAGAGATAATTTGAAAAAGGTTTTTTGGTTACTCTCTCATATCTCCTCTCATATCTCTTTCACTTCTCTCTCTCTCTCTCTCGCTCTATCTCTTCTCTCTCTCTCTCTCTCTCTCTCTCTCTCTCTCTCTCTCTCTCTCTCTCTCTCTCCGTGAAAGAGAGAGAGAAATGAAAGAGGAGATATGAGAGAGTAACCAAAAACCTTTTTCAAATTCTCTCTCTCTCTCTCTCTCTCTCTCTCTCTCTCTCTCTCTCTCTCTCTCTCTCTCTCCTCTCTCTCTCTCTCTCTCTCTATATATATATATAATATATATATATATATATATATATATATAATATATATATATATAATAATATATTTTATATATATATATATTTCTATATATATATTGAGAGAGAGAGAGAGAGAGAGAGAGAGAGAGAGAGAGAGGAGATGGAGAGAGAGAGAGAGAGAGAGAGAGAGAGAAGGAAATAATTAAAGGTTTTTTGGTTACTCTCTCATATCTCTCACTCATCTCTCTTTCACTTATATATCTCTCTCTCTCTTTCACGGAGAGAGAGAGAGAGAGAGAAAGAGAGAGAGAGAGAGCGGTCGGAGAGAGAGAGAGCGGGAGAGAGCAATTTATTTAGTTAACCTTAATGTTTGCATGGTATTATTGTATGTATCAGAAAACGAAATATGTCAATGGAAAGCTAATTAAATTCTGCTTGTATTGATATCTGCCATCTTATAAGCTGTCCCACAAAGTTATACATGAAGACGAGTTTTAAGTGAATGTTAAGTTCATCATATTTCTTCAGAGTCTCATAATGACCTTTATTTAATGTGTTTTACAATGTTTTATGATGGGGAAAACTAGTTGGGAATAAGGTTTGATAAGCCAGATGGTCGCCGCGCTAGGCTGCGGGCGTCACTCATCACAATACAGCGGGATGCGGGACTCGCTTTCTAGGTATATAACTCTGTGGTGAGCTTATATTCACATCATTATGTAAGAAGACGCAGAATGTATACTAAATAAAAACAGTGAAGGTGAGAAAAAATGTACAAATAATGAAACAGTTAAATCCACCGCGAGTATCTACGGCCGAATAAATCAGATTAAGAAAAGAGTACAGACTTATTATTTGTTGTTTACATCAACGACTTAGATAGTGGGCTTAGCAGTGACATCAGCATGTTTGCTGATGACGTTAAGATAGGTAGCATTATTAGATCAGTCTGATATAAACGGTTCGCAGGGAGACTTTTTCAGAACATAAGAACATAAGAAAATAATGACGTTACAAGAGGTCGTGAGACTTACACGTGGTAGTTCCTGTTACTTAACTCTACCTACATCCACCTTTCATCCCCATCCATGAACTTGTCTAGCCTCCTTTTAAAACTCATTCATATTTCAGTAAACCAAATATATAAGTAAATAAATAACGTCAATCGGGAAAATTACCCGGTTGACAGGTTTGTTGATTAAACAAACACAAAAATCCAATATATTTGATTTAAATAAGATTTATTTGATTAAAATCAATTTTTTTTTTTTTTGATGTTCTAAAATCTACATAAAAAGCAAACTACACAGGATATTTTTTGATTTTAAACAAAAGGATAAAATAGTGAATAAAAAATGCACATGTCACACAGTGCCCTCATGAAAAATACTTTCTATTCACCTCCCCCAACCTCGCACATGACCTGATTTTTGTCACCACTGAGCGGTAACACGTTTTTCGTTTTAATTTTACTCACAAGGTTTCGCCAGTCATTACAGAAGCACCTTGAAAACCAATATCAAAATGCTTGATCGCTTTTACACACTTGCCACAAAAAACACCGCTTGCTCAAAACCCAGAGCACATGGTCTCCATATAAAAATGGAGGTGTACTTTTGGCCAGTTGGGGAAAGGTTCATAGTTTTTTAGCATTCGGCTGTACTGCTAGCACCAGTCAGGGGTTGGTCAATGTGTGACTGTGGACTGCAGTGAAAAATTCCGGGGCATCGCATATTGGGATGCACTGGGCATAGCTGCCCCCATTTATTGATGTCTGTCGTAATTCCTCGACCACGCCATACCCCGGGAAGTCTTCAGCAACCGCATCAATTTGTTCAATATCGGGTCCAGATTTCACTCCAGAATTGTCTTTCTTCGGGGGTAAAATACCCATGCTCGGTGAAGTCGAGTACTGGTCTGGGGACATGATATCCTAGACCTTTCTTTGGGTTAAAGGTAGAGGCGGGCGATTTTGCATACAAGGTGGCCACCACTGGAACAGGGGGCCCTTTCCCCTGACGGTAGGGAGAGAAACCCTAATCTCCTGTGCGTTCTCCCGGGATGAAACATTAATGGGACACTTTTTTAAAAATATTAAACCCAAAGCTTTCCAGTTGATTTGGGGGGTAGACTCTTTCATCAATCACCCAAAGATCTTGTGAGCTTTTGGGACACATATATTTTTTTCCACGGGCATGGCGCATTCTCCCCTCAGCAGATCTTGTTACAGCCTGGAAAGTGAGTTTAAAAATTACGAACACCCAGGTGTCTCCAGAAAGTTGGACAGATGGCTACCGACACAGAAGATGACGCGAAGTGGCGCGAGAATGCATGCCCGTCATCATAGGGTTACAGTTTTTTGGGCAAAACATCTTCCATAATTTTCCCAAAACCACAAACCCCCCCCCATCACATACCAACTGATCCCAGTATACATGGTAGGTAAAAACCTCCAAATCAAAGACAAGTGTTTAGCTGTGCATGGGATGATTTCCCAATTTCTTTTGCTTTTAAAATAGAGGGGTTGATCGAACGAAACGGAAAAACACCAAGCCCATGCTCTTCAGCTAGTTTCTGTGAAAAACCCAAAAAGCAGATAAGGGTGTCAGCTGAGAGGGGGTCCTGGTTAACGAATGGCAGGATCTAATCTTACTTCTCTCAGATTATCCCCCCCTCAAGCACATTCATTAACCGCTCCTTGGCAGTCTGACCCCTAGATATAGAGAGAAACTTGTTCCACACTATCCAAGCTTTTTGGAAAATTTCAATAGGGGTGGGGGATCCTTTGGAGGTTAAAGGGCCCCCGAAAATGCGACTTGAATCCGTGTGCTATTTTTCTTGACATTTTTGTTTGGGGTTTTCCCAAAATTGACCTGTTTGTAAAAACCAGTTTTTCTAGAGAAGGGGGAAATGACGCTGGATTGTCGCTCACCTAAGGGGTAACACTCACTCCACCCATAACATGCCAGGTACCAAGACCTGTGGGGTCAACATTGATGTCAGCATTATAAAATAAAAATTAAAAAATCACTTCGAGATCATAAAATTGTTCATCTTTAAGCGTGCATCATATGACTTAAACCTCCCTAAAACCAGCAAATGAATACTCTAAATTTAATCTACTAGTTCTCGGACTCATATTTTGGTTTGAAAAAACAATTTCCCTAGAAAATTTTTGGAAAACAAAAGATCGAGATCGACCGCAACTTTCCGGTGAAAGTACTGTCGGCGGCGTTCAACCGAACTTTTTCAGATTTTGATTTGATTTACCTCATAGTCGTTTCAAAGCAGGCACCTTTTTATCACTGTCTTGAAATTGGTCATTGTCGGGTTTCAGATTTAAACCTATCTACAATTTAATCCTTTATGATTGCAGCTGCATTCTATGTTTTAAATTTTTGTATGTTATGGACTCAAAAATTATTCTAAGGATGTGGTTACTTTTCTAAGAATAATATGGTCTTTTTTTCCAAATACATCCAAAACAATGTCCGCCCAAAACTTCCTCCAAATTTTTTTCCTAGCCTTTTGGGGTTGTAGCCCCTTCCCCATCTAAATAGTCGTCCATTTAAAAGTCAAAGTTCTGCAAGGAAATATTGACTTCTCTTGTCGCGTTTAAATTGGCACAATTTTGGGAATGCCGCGTGTTTTGTGGCATTGACGGTCGATCCCTTTGATATCCATCAGGGGTTTTCTCGTTTGGGGAATGTTTCCCGCATAGAAAAACCTGACGTCTTTTTACTTGATTCCAGCAATAAAAAATTAACTCATTGAACGCGAAATCTAACGCATCTCCCCCACTCATCATGGCGATCGCCACTTTTTCCCAAAACGCTTTGAAGGGTGGGTTTTGTCAAGCATCATTCCCGTACCCGACGGTTGCGGGGTTCTTTGTTTTTCATTTTATCTTTACGCTTTTACAATAGAGACAATCTTTTTTTATATTTAAAACTCGAGTTCTTGAACGTATTTTTAAGAGATGTGCCCCCTCAAGTCCAAAGGCCCCTTCTTCCTTTTCCTTTTTTAAGAAGTAAAACTGCGGTCGAATTTTTCGCGACGAAAATTTAATGGACTGGGACTGGCATTTGACCCCTTTCCCCTCAAAACAACGGCAAACCCTCTTCCTTCAACTGGTCGTAGGATCCCCCGGCCCTTATCATGGCCCCTGCACGATCTGATGTGTCTCTTACCGCATGTGGGGAAAAATGCAAACTCGGCCCATGCGCAGCTGAAAACAGAAAATTATTTTTATAATTTTTATTATTTTTAATATACTATTAATTTTAATTTTATGCTAATTATCATCACTATTATTCACTCACTTTTAATACTACCGTAGATAAAAGTGAAGTTTGCCAGTTCAACGTTTCCCTTTTTTATGTCAGAGTGGGGGGTGGCGTTAATATTTCATTTTTACATCCATGATTTCAGGAAATTAAAGGGTCTATTCGAAGTCGGGTTCTTTTTTGTCTTCATCTGTGTCATTTGGGGTATAAATGAACAAATTACAAAATAAAAACCCAGTGGGACCCCACTAACTTTTTAAGAAAAATGCCCGCTTATTTTAAAACCAACAGTTTTTCGCCATCTGGGGATTCAGGAAAAAAAGAGGGAAAGTAAAACAAGTCTCTATAATATTGCTACGGGATGCTTGGATATTAAAAATTCCCCTGCCCACGTAAAAAAAATTTTTCAATTTGAAAGATCTGGGAAGTCGCGTCCTGTCGCCCCCAAAAACTTTTTTTCTGTCTTCATCGCGCGAAGAAAACGGGAAGCAAAAGCGCAAAAGTTATACTTTGCGATACAAAGCAAAAAACGCTGAAACAGGGGGGATTATACAGCCCCGATTAAACTACTGTGTAACTCTCAGGGGCACATAAAAAACAGTAGGATGCTATAATTTGTAATATTTTGGGCCTGGCACTTCACTGCAGGTGGCAAAATTCACTGTTATCTACGGTTAATTAACTTATGCTAATTTTTTTAATCAAAAGAACATTGGGGTGGGGGCCCGTAAAATTTTCCCTTATGCCCATTTTTGGAATTTTAAAATTTATCGCAAAATTTTTAAACGGGCCCTCTTCAATTTTGAAAAAGCCACCAGGGTTTAATTTGAGAAAATTTTCACAGTGGACTGCTTATGGTTTTTTTGGGGCTCCCCTGAAAAAAACGGCTTTCTACTATTTTTTTCTTTTGGTTTTTTTGAAATTTTTACTAATGCTCCGTACTACTTTTCCCTTACGGTCATCCGTGAGGGCACATGCTCGCCAGTCGAAGAGGTCCCCAGGTCCCCCCCTTTAAAATTTCCCTTTTCCGGGCGGTCTCGGATGCCCGTTTCTGATGTTTTTTGGGGGGACTCGTATTGGCCACCAGGTGAGGAGCTTCTCCCTTCGGTTCGGAAGGGGAGGTCGGGATGGTCCCCCAAAACAAGAGGACTGCCCCTATCACCTCCTTGGCGCCCCGGGGTTTGGTCTTCTTTTGATCCCCGATGGAATAAAAATTGCGGGAAATGCCCTTTAGAGGGCAGCCCGGCACGTGTTTTCTCACATTCAAGGGCCCAATAAGCCCATGCACGCTCCCCTTGTAGAAGTCTCAGCAAACCCGGGGAAAAAAAAAAAAAGTAAAATTTAGGGGGGTTCAAAAAGTCCATCGGCACGAAAGGCAGGACATGTCAAAGGAAGTCAAACAAGACGACATCATGCCCGCTACATTACCAAAATTTTTTTTTTCAATAGGTTTTGGACCACCCTACGCTTATGCTTCTTTTCTTCTTGGGTTTTGTTTTTTGTGTGAAATGTTACCATTCAATTGCTGTTTTTTAATGCGTTGTTTTAGGGTGTAGGCCTTTAGGAGGGGCAACCATTTCAACCTACCGTGTGGGATTATTCTTTCGGCTTTTGTGCCTTTCACGTGACGTACGCCTTGCTGGCAGGCGAAAAACGCGGGAAAAAGCGGGTGGAGGACCCAAACTCCATTGCCGCCCTGTTTTCCCGCTTATGGAAATTTCCCCCTCAAATATTGTTTATAGTATAAAAAACATACTGCATCTTCGAAATGTTTGTTTTTATAATTTTATCAAAAAAAAAAACCTTAAAACACTAAAAAACTGCCCTTTTGAGACTCAAAAATATGCATGAAATTTAAATTTTTCACTTAACTCTTTGTTTTTAAACTTTGCGGGGAAAAATTTTTACATGGGGAATATCAAAAGAAACGGGAAATTCCTTACTTTCCTTTATATATTTCTTTATTGATAAAAGAATTAGCACCATGCTACATTAGGTTAAATAAATAAAAACATCATGAAATCTGGTATTTTTTTTCCCCATTGATGGTGTTATTTATTCAATTAAAAGTAATTTTGCTGCTGCTAATTAAATTTTTCAGAAACGAAGTATATCAATGGAAAACTAATGAAAATTCCCCTTTTTTGATTTCTCCCCGTAAAAAGTTTCCCCGCAAAAAATTAAATGGTGGAAAAGTTTAATAGAAATTTAGTTCAGTATTTCTGAGTCTCTAATGGCATTTATTTGGGGTGTTTTACGGTTTTTTATTTGATAATTTACAGACAAACATTTCCCAAAATAACATATACCATTTATACTGATAACATAATTTGGTAGGGGAAAAATTCCCTAAGCTGGGGAAAAACCGGCGGCAAGTGGAATTTGTTGGTCATCCAGCTCGCTCCGACGGGCGGCATTTGGCTTGAAGACGCTAGATCGTGACGTCAGTGCAAGGCACCTATTTGAACAACTGTCACACATAAAACCCAATCTTTGATATGCATAACCATAGACATCTGTAAATCTGGACTTCGCACGGAATATCGGCCTGTTGCACAAAGGCCTGAAGTCGGAGGGCCGCTCGGATTCATATATATATATATATATATATATATATATATATATATTTATATATATATATATATATATATATATATATAATATATATATATATATACGGATCATATAGACTGGTTGATCAGTATAAATGATATACTGTAATCTTCGTAAATGTTTGTTCTATAATATTATCAAATAAAAAACAGTAAAACACGCTAAAGAAATGCCATTACGCGACTGAAGAAATATGCATGAACTTAATATTAACTTCAACTCTTCGCCCTTTAAAACTTTGCGAGTCAACTTTTATCATGAAGGGTATCAATAGAAGCGCAATTTTATTTACTTTCCATTGATATATTTCGTTTTCTGATAAATGAATTAGAACCATGCATAAATTAGCGTTAAATAAACAAAATCATCAATCGGGTAATTTTCCCGATTGATGATGTTATTTATTTAGTTAACGCTAATTTATACATGGTGCTAATTCATTTATCATAAAAAAATATATATAAGTAAATAAATAACATCATCAATCGGGAAAATTACCCGATTGATGATTTTATTTATTTATTTAACGCTAATTTATGCATGGTTCTAATTCATTTATCAAAAAACGAAATATATCAATGGAAAGCTAATAAAATTGCGCTTCTATTGATACCCTTCATGATAAAAGTTGACTCGCAAAGTTTTAAATGGTGAAGAATTGAAGTGAATGCATATTTCTTCAGTCTCGTAATGGCATTTCTTTACCGTGCTTTACTATTTTTTATTTGATAATATTATAGAGCAAACATTTACGAAGATTACAGTATATCATATATACTGATAAACCAGTCTATATGATAGTCCATAGACCACTATATCTCTTTGTCGGGCGGGGCAGGCCGCTATGCAGCTTGCAATTTCAAAACATTGTCGCGTGAACAGTCCAGATATATAGTGGTCTATGGCATAACTCATGCAGTGTACAAATTTTCATTGGAAATCCTACCTATATTTTCTGCTAATTTAAAATATCTTGTGTGTTTGTCATGCTGTCAATTGCAATACTTTGAGTAAATGTGGGCCAGTCTTTGTTGGTTTCATCAGACATGATATATTACATCATTCTGGTATACTTGCAGGAGAAGCATTGGTAATATATAACATAATGAGCGAAACAATATGAAGATTGAACTGTCATGAGAGAGTATTTAAGGTTTGCAAAGTTACCCATTAAAAGTTAGCCGTGTGTAGTTATGCGTTACGATTATAGAGAGCGTGGAAATTCATCATTAACCCGTAAAGCGCGGCTATGCCCATTTGGTCACTCACTAAGAAAACGCGAGTATGCCCAATGGGGAGTTTTCTAATAAGCTCACGCTCAAACCTGTTTCTCGCGCTGTCACATCCACTGCCCTTTGAGCGTGAATGATCTATCATTTACCGTAAATTCCCTGTACTTTTTCGGGACATATCAGAATTACCCTTCAATACAACTGAAACGGTTCCTAATAAAAAATGTAGTTTATCATTTTATTTGTGAGCACTTGGTGAAAATATTGGCAAAACAATTGAATACTTGAAAACTCAAATTTAAAAAATCGTCTTTTCATGAATAAACGCAAGTTCAAGCAGAATGAGGCTTCAGAAAAAATATCTACCTGTATGTAAGCATTCACTGAGTACCTATTTTGGGTGTGTCTGTCTGTCTTGCGACGAACATTTAACCAAGAAGTAATTTTAAGTGCTTGGCACCTCGAGAACAGTCCGGGATGGAAGACAGTTGAAAGCGTTTGTTTACATGCGAGAGCTCTGCCGTCCCTTCGATCCACCTCAATGTCCTTCCCTCTGAATCAATCAACCAACCCTTCTCTCTGAATACCCTATGTCCTCTGGTTTATCCTATTGTAACGAAGGAGGGGGGGGGGCACCCACCCCTCTCAAACTTCGTCACACTAACGGCTCAGGGCTATGGAGGAGACGAGAAGGACTGCAAGGAGACTTTTACTGCTGTGCACGGCTTTATTACGCAAACTACTAAAACCCACAGTACAATAGTGGATGCACGTCTGTCCCGTAACTACACGCGCCACTCCGATCCGCCCCAACAACACAAAGTCACAGTCAAAGCAGGGGGACTAGGGGGAATTTCACATACACAAATAGGGGGAATTTCACAAAGCAGGTGAAATAAGGAGACTCTCCTTTATGTGGGAAACGGCATGTGGGAGCGGATGCCACGAATATTCCAGTAGAGGATAGAGTGTGATGAGATAAGCGGATGATGATAGTTATAGGATGACAGCCTCTGGTATTGAGAAGTTAGGAGTATGAGAGATAAGGGCCGTGAGGTAAGGGAGCGGCGGCGCTGAGCTGTCCATCCCCGTGTGATGTCAACAGGAAAGTGGGTGATAGCAGATCCTGCCAGCGGGATGGTTTCTGTGGAGATGCTGAACGCCACACTCTGTCTTGGTTAAATGTTCGTCGTAAGAGAGACATATACACCCAAAATAGGTACTCAGTGAATGCTTACATACAAGTAAATATTTCCTGAAGCCTCATTCAGCTTCAACTTGCGTATTTTCATGAAAAGACGATTTTTAAAGATTGAGTTTTCAAATATTCAATTGTTTTGCCAAATTTTCACAAGTGCTTACAAAAAAAAATAATAAACTACATTTTTTATTAAGAGCTGTTTCAGTTGTTGTATTGAAGGGTAATTCTGATATGTCCCGAAAAAGTACAGGGAATTTACGGTAAATGATAGATCATTCACGCTCAAAGGGCAGTGGATGTGAGATGCGCGAGAGACATCTGGCGGCTTAGCTTTGAAAACTCCCTATTGGGCGGCCGCCAAATTAAAAAAGGTGGGCTAATTTTTCGGCCGGTGAAATCTGGCAACTCTACTTTACCTGAGAATGACCTAGGGGTCACACATAGGCTCAGTGACCCAGTGACCAGTATGGAAGGTGAAGGTGCTGACAGGTCTCTCCCTATCGCGGGCAGAGAGATTAGAGAGGAAGACCCTTGCGGCCTGTTTTCTGTGAACGAGCTGTACCATAGATTCCATAAACCTCAACGCTCTTCATCTTGCAAGTACAATCATAGAATAACCACAAGACTTTAGCAAAAAATAATATTTTTAGCGGTTGCACATATATATTGCGAATGGATTATTTATTTATTATGGATTATTTATTTATTTGCATTATTTATATGGCGAATACATTGATACACTTTCAAGTTTGTTTAGCGACTATAAGAATTCTGGCAAAAGTCCCGCGTACACAGAGATATTGTCACACAGGTATCCGCAGTTTACGGGTTAAAGGTGCCAACACGTATTTTGGTCACCCAATTTTATATTGTTCGCAGTCACTTTCCTATCATGTGTATTATATAGTCATTGGTCTAAATATCTCTACAGAAATCATGAAAAGTCCCTACGTGTCCCTACGTACAGTGCCAATATCCCCGCGCCTGTCCCTACATGAAATTAAAAAAACGTTAAAACAAGAAATGCACATAACACGTTTTTTATAAAGTGCAACATTAGGGACCAGATTAATGATGATCAGAAAATGTATATTATATAGCGAGTTAAACATTGACCTGCCTAGTATTCTTCACTTACTAGTACACTCAAGCTGCATATTCCTGAACCCCAAACCTGTCCTTTTTGCACTCAACTTTCCACCTTCTTCTGATCCCAGCTGGATTAACCTAGCGGCATTCTGAGGGTGGTGGCGGGGTTAGTGGAAGGAGATTAACTCAAACATTTCTCACCTGCTATACACACACACTCTCTCTCTCTCTCTTTCTATTTCTCTCTCTTCTTCCTTTCTCTCTCTCTCTCTCTCTCTCTCTCTCTCTCTCTCTCTCTCTCTCTCTCTCTCTCTCTCTCTCTCTCTCTCTCTCTCTCTCTCTCTCTCTCTCTCTCTCTCGCATCTTCTCTCTCTCGCATCTTCTCTCTCTCTCTCTCTGCTTCCTTTCCCTACTCTCTCTCTCTCTCCACTTCTTTTCCCTACTCTCTCTCACTCTCTCTCAGAGAGAGAAAGAGAGATAATGAGAGAGAGAGAGAGAGAGAGAGAGAGAGAGAGAGAGAGAGAGAGAGAGAGAGAGAGAGAGAGAGAGAGAGAGAGGAGAGAGAGAGAGAGAGAGAGAGAGAGAGAGAGAGAGAGAGAGAGAGAGAGAGAGAGAGAGGAGGGAAAGGAAGATGCGAGAGAGAGAGAGAGATGAGAGAGAGAGAGAGAGAGAGAGAGAGAGAGAGAGGGAGGATGAAGGAAAAGACCTCACCTGACCTGACCTGTAATTAGGTGACACACACACACGCGCGCACAGACACACACACACACACACACACACAGTGTGATTGTATGTGTGTGCAGAGTTGGGCACTAAATACATTGAATGTATTTAAATAATAAATACTAAATACATGGGAGAAATGTATTTAAATACTAAATACTAAATACATCAATTGTATTTAAATACATTTGTAAATACATTTTAAACATACACATGTATAAATATACACATGGAAGAAGAGAGACAGCTGATGGTGGAGGAGAGAGAGAGAGAGAGAGAGAGAGAGAGAGAGAGAGAGAGAGAGAGAGAGAGAGAGAGAGAGAGAGAGAGAGAGAGAGAGAGAGAGAGAGAGAGAGAAAGGAAGGAGAGAGAGAAAGAAGAAGAGAGAGAAAGGAAGGAGAGAGAGAGAGAGAGAGAGAGAGAGAGAGAGAGAGAGAGAGAGAGAGAGAGTGTGTGTGTATAGCAGGTGAGAAATGTTTGAGTTAATCTCCTTCCACTAACCCCGCCACCACCCTCAGAATGCCGCTAGGTTAATCCAGCTGGGATCAGAAGAAGGTGGAAAGTTGAGTGCAAAAAGGACAGGTTTGGGGTTCAGGAATATGCAGCTTGAGTGTACCATGTGAATATACTATACAGTGAAGGAAATGGTAATAATGGTGTTCATCATTGTACAATATTGTAGTATGAAGGAAATGGCGAAATGGTGTACAACCTGTTCATCATTCTACAATATTGTATTATAATTGCACGGAGACAATTAAGGTGGTTTCGTGAACCTGAAGTTGCTACATGAACACGCTAAGTGACTTACCTTCAGCCATTTAGATCTGAAGCGTTGTTTTCTTGGGGGAGACTTGTCTTCCTTTGAGAGTTCGCCTCTTTTCTTTCTAGATTTTTTTAGGTTTCCTTGCACCAGTCTTTTCCATTGTCTAATATTTTCTGAAGTCAAACTACGGAGGTAGAGAGACTGATCCCCACAAACGATTAAAACAGCTGATGTTATGATGTGTCAGGCCGTGTCTCACGAGCGATATTTTCCGGCATCTTTTGGTATTTTGCTACCAAAAGATGCCCGCAGTGGTGGCAAAAAGTGCGCGTGTTGTCACACGGCGTTTCGGCTACGAGCATCTTCCTACCAGAGTAGTGAAGATCTGTATTCTTATATCCTAACTACTCTGCTTCTACTGGCATCTATAAAATATCTTTCCCTCTTCACATTTCCCTTGATAACCATGAATAAACCACTCAAAACCTTACTTGTAATCCTAAATCAAATAAAAATAACACATACGTATGTATAATATTATCCCCGTTTTTGTAGTAAAGACACACGCAGCCTATTAAATATCTGTTTTTATCAACATTTTCCGTCATTACTCCTCATCAACAACTCAAAACTTAACTATATATCTAAATCATACGTAAAAAATATCTAAATAACACGCATGTACCATATCATGCACGTGTCTTGTATATATAGTGTTAAAAACCTATATATTTACCCTACCCTACTCTACCAAACACTTTATTTTTCCTCCACTCATCTTTATTTTTCTCCTCTCATCTACACTATATTACTATTACTATACAGAATCATACAGCTATATTCCCTACTAGCCGCAAAGCCGCCCTCCGGGCGGACTTTTTGGCTAGCTCCTGCGGAGGGCTATTGGTATTTTTCTCCTCTCATCTACCCTATATTACTATTACTATACAGAATCATACAGCTATATTCCCTACTAGCCGCAAAGCCGCCCTCCGGGCGGACTTTTTGGCTAGCTCCTGCGGAGGGCTATTGGTGGTGGGCCTTCGGCCCACCACCTGTGTTTGGTGGGCCTTCGGCCCACCAAACACGGACTCTCCAGATAGCCCCTTCTAACTTTCCTGAAATCATGGATGTAGAAATGTATGTATTACCCCCACCCATTCACTCACCCATTACCCATCACCCCCCACCCATTCACACACCCATTACCCATCACCCCCCACCTATTCCCTCACCCATCACCCATCACCCCCAACCCATCACCCCCCACCCATTCACTCACCCATCACCCCACACCCATTACCCATCACCCCACCCATTCACTCACCCATTACCCATCACCCTAACCCTACATCAAGGTTTCCTCAATTCTCGCAACCCACTTTTTTTTCACAATTATCGCTAATAGGCTGCTAAAAAAAAATAAAAAATGATCGGATCATCTCATAATTGGGCTTAAAACCTTCCCCTGGTCAACCCGGTTCCAAAAATGTGCCACATGAGGTGATTGCGCCACGGGGGGCGGAACCTATACCAGACACACACACACACACACACACACACACAACAGACAGACAGACAGACAGACACACTTTCGCTTATATTTACCATTACCCATCACCCCCCACCTATTCCCTCACCCATCACCCATCACCCCCAACCCATCACCCCCCACCCATTCACTCACCCATCACCCCACACCCATTACCCATCACCCCACCCATTCACTCACCCATTACCCATCACCCTACATCAAGGTTTCCTCAATTCTCGTTACCCACTTTTTTTTTCACAATTATCGCTAATAGGCTGCTAAAAAAAAAAAAAAAAAAAAGTGATCGAATCATCTCATAAGTGGGCTTATGACCTTCCCCTGGTCAACCCGGTTCCAAAAATGTTTCATATGAGGTGATTGCGCCACGGGGGGCGGAACCTATACCACACACACACACACACACACACACACACACAGACAGACAGACAGACACACTTTCGCTTATATTATTATAGATATACAGCACCTATTTGACTCGGTGGTGGTGGTAGGTGGTGGTGGTGGTGGTGGTAGGTGGTGGTGGTGGTAGGTTGTGGTAGGTGGTGGTAGGTGGTGGTGGTGGTAGGTGGTGGTGGTAGTAGGTGATGGTGGTAGGTGGGGGGGAGGGGGGGTAGACAGACAGGACACACCACCAGGAATGAACCCTTGACCGGACGCGATGGTCGTAACCCTCATGGAGGGATTTCATTTGATAGACACAACCACAACCACAGGTGTGTGTGTGTGTGTGTGTGTATGTGTGTGTGTGTGTGTGTGTGTGTGTGTGTGTGTGTTTCTAGTATAGTATGTACTTACTTGTAAATCTAATTGAGTCAAGTTCGTAATATCCTGTCTCTCTCTCTCTCTCTCTCTCTCTCTCTCTCTCTCTCTCTGTCAAGGGTGGAGGAAAGTGTAACATAATGTAGCTAATTTAACACCCCCTACCTCCCAGATCCTTCGTCCCTCTTTTTCCCCCTCCTTCCCCCTCCCTCTCCTCCACCTCCTTGTGAGAGAGAGAGAGAGAGAGAGAACTTGCGGTCTCTCGCACCGATGACGTTGCCCTTAAGCTCCTCCCTATGCGCGTGGGTTTACTCTGTATATGGTACTCTGAAAAAAATAACACACAAATATTAACAAACGCGTCACCAACATGAAAAAATAAAATATACGGAAATGTTAACATTAATTCTACAAAATAATCAAGCCTTCTATGGGAAGAAAAAAAAAACCAGACTGAAATCTTTATTACTATCTAATTTATATACTAATTTTTATAATACTAAAAAAAAACAGACTAAAATCTTCAATATATACCTACCATGTCCATATACAGTGGCTGCAGCAGACGTTCTTTGAATACTAGACCTGAACAAATAAACAAATATTAACTAACGCGCCACTAACATACACCCCTTAAGAAAAAAAATTACCTGTTCGTGTTTATCTTTGAAGTGCGTTGCAACGTTTCCCTCTCCTCCTCAACTTTCTCCTCTAACTGGCTAAACAGGTAACCGGCTTAGCTTGCTGACCCATCTGTACAAAACCACCTTCAATCTTGTCCTACTTCTCTCTCTCTCTCTCTCTCTCTCTCTCTCTCTCTCTCTCTCTCTCTCTCTCTCTCTCTCTCTCTCTCTCTCTCTCTCTCTCTCTCTCTCTCTCTCTCTCTCTCTCTCTTTCACTTTGTGTAAGTCAACTAAGGCATGAATGTATTTGTGTGTGTGTGTGCGTGCATGCGTGCTTGTGTGTGTGTGTGTGTGCGTGTGCTTGCATCTGTGTGTGTGTGTGTGTATGTGAGTGCGTGCCTGCGTGTGTGTGTGCGTGCATCTTCTTATTTCATGGTATACACGACAATCACACCTTTTTACACACGACTTCTTATTCTATACATTAAAAAAAAATTGTATCCTTACATGACATACCGACGGAGGTAACATATTTTTTCTCTCATATAATCTCAAAATTCCTACACGAGCAGCGACAAGTCATGATAAAAACTTAAATAACAGACAAGACAGGATCCATTTATATCCTGAATCTAATCCTTACATGACATATCGACGGAGTAACTACATTTTTTCCACAAACTTTCTATTTTTTTCTTCTCTATGTCTTAAAATTATCACGCGAGCAGCGACAAGTTATGATTAACACATTATTATACTGTGCGTGTGTGTGTGTGTGTGTGTGTGTGTGTGTGTGTGTGGTGTTGGGTCGACTATACAAACACACACAAAACAAGCAAAAAAAGGAAAAAAACCAGTATGCTAGGTTAATTTGTTAGAAAAATACAATGATAATTTTGGTATTAACTTAAAAGACAGGATATTACGAACTTGACTCAATTAGATTTACAAGTAAGTACATACTATACTAGAAACACACACACACACACACACACACACATACACACACACACACACACACACACACACACACCTGTGGTTGTGGTTGTGTCTATCAAATGAAATCCCTCCATGAGGGTTACGACCATCGCGTCCGGTCAAGGGTTGATTCCTGGTGGTGTGTCCTGTCTGTCTACCCCCCCTCCCCCCCACCTACCACCACCACCTACCACCACCTACCACCACCACCACCACCTACCACCACCTACCACCACCACCACCACCACCACCTACCACCACCACTACCACCACCACCTACCGCCACCACCACCTACCATCACCACCTACCACCATCACCACCACCACCACCACCACCACCTACCATCACCACCACCACCACCTACCATCACCACCACCACCACCTACCATCACCACCACCACCACCTACCATCACCACCACCACCACCTACCATCAGCTACCATTACCACCACCACCACCCATCTACCACCACCACCACCACTACCATCACCACAACCACAATCACCACCTCAATCACCACCACCACCACCACCATCATCACCACCACCACCACCATCAACACCACCACCACCATCACCACCACCATCACCACCACCACCATCACCACCATCACCACCATCACCACCACCACCACCATCACCATCACCACCACCACCTCAACCACAATCACCACTTCAACAACCACCACTACCCTCAACCACAATCACCACCTCAACCACCACCACCACCTCAACCACCACCACCACAACCACAATCGGTGGTAGATTGATGGTCACCATCGGATGGTGATGGTGAAAATTTAATTATAGTTAATGAGATTTCCTATGTGTCTAGACTTTAGGGACACCCTGTATATATATATAGTAATATATACAGAGAGAGAGAGAGAGAGAGAGAGAGAGAGAGAGAGAGAGAGAGAGAGAGAGAGAGAGAGAGAGAGAGAGAGAGAGAGAGAGAAGGGGGGGCGATAACCCCCTTCGATAAGAAGTTCTTGCGCGTAGGTCGACCATTCTATATGGTCCAAGGGTGAGACCTTGAACATGGTTTCGTGACGTGTTCTTACCCCAATGGGGAGTTTTCAAAGCTAAGCCGCCAGATGTCCCTCGCGCATCTCACATCCTCAGCACTTTCAGGCTGAATGATCTATCATTTACCGTAAATTCCCTGTACTTCTTTGGGACATATCAGAATTACCCTTCAATACAACAACTGAAGCAGTTCTTAATAAAAAATGTAGTTTATCATTTTATTTGTCTGCACTTGGTGAAAATATTGGCAAAACAATTGAATATTTGAAAACTCAATCTTTAAAAATCGTCTTTTCATAAAAAAACGCAAGTTCATGCAGAATGAGGCTTCAGGAAATATCTACTTGTATGTAAGCATTCACTGAGTACCTGTTTTGGGTGTGTCTGTCTGTCTTGCGACGAACATTTAACCAAAACAGAGTGTGGCGTTCAGCATCTCCACAGAAACCATCCCGCCGGCAGGATCTGTTATCATCCACTTTCCTGTAGACACCACACGGGTAGGAACTCAGCACAGCGCCCTCTCCTTACCTCACAGCTCATAAAAAAAAAAAATTATCTCTGATACTCCTAACTCCTCAATACCAGAAACTGTCATCCTAACTATTATCACCCGCTTATCTCATCACACTCTCTATCCTCTACTGGAATATTCGTGGCATCCGCTCCCACATACCGTTTCCCACATAAAGGAGACTTTCGTCTTTCGAGACGGAAATAGTAAACAAACGCTTTCAACTGTCTTCCATCCCGGACTGTTCGTTGAGGTGCCAAGCACTTAAATTACTTCTTGGTTAAATGTTCGTCGCAAGAGAGACATATACACCCAAAACAGGTACTCAGTGAATGCTTACATACAAGTAGATATTTCCTGAAGCCTCATTCTGCTTGAACTTGTGTTTTTTTATGAAAAGACGATTTTTGAAGATTGAGTTTTCAAATATTCAATTGTTTTGCCAATATTTTCACCAAGTGCAGACAAATAAAATGATAAACTACATTTTTTATTAAGAACTGTTTCCAGTTGTTGTATTGAAGGGTAATTCTGATGTCCCAAAGAAGTACAGAGAATTTACGGTAAATGATAGATCATTCAGCCTGAAAGTGCTGAGGATGTGAGAGCCTGAGAGACAGGCTTGAGCGTGAGCTTATTAGAAAACTCCCTATAAAAGCCCGCTCCGCCTACACTGCGGCAGACTCTCTTCTCCGACCTCGTGGTTCACGTGAGTGTGTGACTTGTTCTCTCTCCTTCTCCTCCAGCAGAATGTATAGTAGTTTGTATGTAAGTTTCTGAGAGCAACATTTAGTTCTAGTGTTAAGTTTGGGTTTTATGTCTGGTGTTAATTTTGTTGCGTTGTTTCTCCGTGTGATTATTATTATCATTATTATTATTATTATGTTTACCAGTGTTGTGTCAGAATGACTAGTGAGCGAAAAGTCTGTCTGAGGACTGCGTAAAAGAACCGGGAATTCTTCTCATTATCCACTAATGTGTTTGTTGTTTATTTTCAGCAGTTAAGATTAAATATTAGTCTGTAAACCATTCAAGTGTTATGTTGACGAGCTCTTGCTCTTTGGTGTGTGCGTATTGTCACGTTCGTAACAGTGTGTGTGTGTGTGTGTTCATCTTAGTTGTACTGTATTCATCAAGTTGTGTGTGTATGCTGTGTGTCTGTGTGTGTGTGTGTGTGTGTGTGTGTGCTCATCTTAGTTGTATTGTATTCATCAAGTTGTGTGTGTGTGTATTCATCTAGTTGTATTCATATAGTTGTATTTTACAGGGCCAGAGCAACGCTCGTATGGCCCCGTCTCCATATCAACAGTTTTTATCATTCATCCTTAGTGCTTAGTTTTGGCTGAAGCCACCACCCCGGGAGGCGGGTCACAAACCCCCGGCTAACACCTGGTAGCCATTCACTGCTGGGTGGACAGGGGCTCGGGTTTTAAGGAAACAGCCCAACTGTTTCCGCTCCGCCCGGGGTTCGAACCCGTGACATCTGGGTTGTGAACCGAGCGTGCTACCACTACACTACGGAGTACCACTTGTGGTACTTTGTGGTACTTTGTGTGTGTGTGTGTGTGTGTGTGTTTCGAAATCTTTCTCTTCCTTCCTGACCAAATCAAGAAAAGGAATGAAGAGAAAGGAAGAGAAAAGTAAAATCACATGACAGTAAATTAATCAGACAAATTTATCAAAGCAATAACAATAAAGCAAAATGAGAAAACAATGAAAAAACACACTTATAGGCAAGGTGGTTGCCTGTAACGCTTGTGTCTGTTTGTGCCGGCCACCACCACCACCACCACTGCCTGTTGTGGTGGTAGTGGTGGTGGTGGTGGTAGATGGGTGGTGGTGGTGGTGGTGGTGATGATGGTAGATGGGTGTTGGTAGTGGTAGGCGATGGTAGGTGGTGGATGTGGTGGTGATGATGGTGGTGTTGATGGTGGTGGTGGTGGTGATGGTGGTGGTGGTGGTGGTGATGGTGATGGTGGTGGTGGTGCTGATGGTGGTGGTGATGGTGGGGGTGGTGATGATGGTGGTGTTGATGGTGGTGGTGATGGTGGTGGTGATGGTGGTGGTGGTGATGATGGTGGTGGTAGTGGTGGTGGTGATGGTGGTGGTGGTGGTGGTGATGGTTATGGTGGTGGTGTTGATGGTGGTGGTGATGGTGGGGGTGGTGATGATGGTGGTGTTGATGGTGGTGATGATGGTGGTGGTGTTGAAGGTGGAGGTGAAGGTGGTGTTGATGGTGGTGTTGATGGTGGTGGTGGTGGTGGTGTTGATGGTAGTGTTGATGGTAGTGTTGAAGGTGGTGTTGAAGGTGGTGATGGTGGTGGTGTTGACTATAATAATAATAATGTTAAATATCATAATATGTGTCCAGAGTTTAGGGACACCCTGTATATATATATATATATATATATATATATATAATATATATATATATATATAATATATATATATATATATATATATATATATATATATATAAAATGAGAGTAATAATGGTTAAGGAAGAGTAGGATAATGTGGAGGAAGAGGAGGAGGAGGGTGTGGTGGATGAGGAGGAGGAGGGTGTGGTGGATGAGGAGGAGGAGGGTGTGGTGGATGAGGAGGAGGAGGGTGTGGTGGATGAGGAGGAGGAGGAGGAGGAGAATGAGGAGGAATTGGTGGTGGTAGTTCGCACACATCGGTCTGTCGTTCGGTGGTTACATCGTACATCTTATTTTCTTACATAATCTAATTACTATACACCTATTACTAGCAGCATTCCTTCCTATTTATCGTTCATTAATTATATGATTATGATAGTGACACTAGGATAACTATTAAGAGTAGTTGTAATGGCCGGGTAGTTGCAGCAACAGGAGAAAGCGGAGGTAGAAGTTTGGTTGGAAGTGGAGGAGCGGTGGTGGAGGGAGTAGGAGTAGTGGAGGTGGTAGAGGAGATTATGTTATTGTGATAGTGACACAAGGATAACTATTAAGAGTAGTAGTAGTAGCAGCAACATAAGGAGAAAGGGAGGTGAAGTGTAGTTGGATGAGTAGGATTAATGGAGGTGGTGGAGCAGGAGGAGAAGTAGATGAAGGCTGTGCTGGTGGAGGATGAGGAGGAGGTATAGGAGAAAAATGAGAAGGAGGAGGCGAGCGGGAAGCGGGACGCACCGTCCCTGTCCTCTCATCACCCCGGTCAAACCTGGACTGCGGGTGTTTGCTCGTCGGAGCCTGGCTGTTTACCCCCACTTGACGTCACTGCGCCGAGGCGTCTCATTTTGGTTTCCCCCGTAGGTCGGCTATTCTATATAGACCAAGGTCTCACCCACGATTAACAAAGCACGTAAGGAGTTAACAGGGTGGAATATTCGAAACATTAATACGTATTCAGAACCATACTTCACAACACACACACACACACAGACACAGACACAGACACAGACACACGCACACACACACACCTACACCCACACACACAAACACACACACACACTTGATGAATACAGTACAACTAAGATGAATATACAAACACACACACACACACACACACACACAAGGATTGGTACACACACTTGCATTTTTACAGTGCAAACACACAAGGTGTACTCCGTAGTGTAGTGGTAGCACGCTCGGTTAACAACCGAGAAGCCCCGGGTTCGATCCCCGGGCGGAGCGGAAACAGTTGGGCTGTTTCCTTAAAACCCGAGCCCATGTCCACCCAGCAGTGAATGGGTCCCGGGTGTTAGCCGGGGGTTTGTGACCCGCCTCCTGGGGTGCTGGCTTCGGCCAACACTAAGAACTAAGAATGAATGATAAAAATGTTGATATGGAGGCGGGGCCATAAGAGCGTTGCTCAGGCCCTGTAAAATACAACTGGATGAATACACACACACACACACACACACACACACACACACACACACACACACACACACACACACACACACACATACACACACAACTTGATGAATATAGTACAACTAAGATGAATACACACACACACACACACACACACACACACACACACACACACACACACACACAACTTGATGAATCCAGTACAACTAAGATGCACACACACACACACACACACACACACACACACACACACACACACACACACACACACACACACAGAACTTGATGAATACAGTACAACTAAGATGAATACACACACACACACACACACACACACACACACACACACACACACACACACACATACAACTTGATGAATACAGTACAACTAAGATGAATACATACACACACAACACCACACACACACACACACACACACACACACACACACACACACACAGAACTTGATGAATACAGTACAACTAAGATGAATACACACACACACACACACACACACACACACACACACACACACATACACACAAAGGACTGACCAAGGGCAAAAAAAAAGAGGTAACAAAATGCCCGCTTAGTTGCCAGTCCCTATAAAGCAGACAGTAAGGGGATAAAGAAAGGGGGTGGGCCAATATAGTTCAGGAGGTGTCTTGTTACTCTTCTCTTGAAAGGATTTAAGTCGTAGGAAGGTGGAAAAATAGAAAAATGTGAGCAGATAGCATAGAGGTAGAAGACCTGAACTAATTATTATCGTTCATGAGTCTTGCATCTCCAGCCATCAAGAACATGTTGAGTATTTGGTTATAAATGGATCCTGTCTTTTCTGTTATTTGAGGGTTTTTGTCATAACATGTCGCTGCTCGTGAGAATTTTTTGAGATTCGTATATGAGAGAAAAAAATATGTTTCCTCTGTCGGTATGTAATGTAAGGATTCATTTTTTTTGTTATGTATAGAATAAGGTCATAATAAGGTATAGTAGGAGAGAAAGAGATACAACGAAAACAAAGAAGAAAACAACAGTAGCCTATACGTAAATTTATCAGAGAAAACTGATTATTTTGGTATTATTTTAAAGAAGGGATATTAAGAGATAAAAAAAACTTTACTTAATTAAATTTACAGACAAGTAAATACTACTAGGTAAACACACACACACACACACACACACACACACACACACACACATAGGGGAACTCCGTAGTGTAAGGTTTAGCACGCTCGGCTCACAACCGAGAAGTCCCGGGTTCGATCCCCGGGCGGAGCGAAGACAGACGGGCGGTCTTCTTAAAACCCGAGCCTCTGTCCACCCAGCAGTGAATGGGTACCGGGTGTTAGCCGGGGGTTGTGACCCGCCTCCCGGGGAGCTGGCTTCGGCCAACACTAAAGATGAATGAGAAAAATAAATGTTGATATGGAGACGGGGCCATACGAGCGTTGCTCTGGCCCTGTAAAATACAACTAGATGAATACAACTAGATGAATACACCCACCCCCCTAGACACACATCATACTATAAGGGAAAAAACCCCATCAAAAATATCAAAACAGTTACATTACATTAAATTTCTGTACAGTTCCAAAGTGTCTCCTGAACTTTCTTTGTATTGGCGTGAGTGGCAAGGCAAGGCAAGGCAAAGACGGGTATCTCCTTGCTCCGTGATACAGGTTTTCTCGATAGCTACACTGTAAACACAGAATTGCCGAAATCTTGTCACAATGACAAGATCGGCCTTCGTCATTATAGTCTGACAAGTAAACTCGTCACACTGACAAGATCTCTTCCTCGTGGTCTTCTGCACATGACAAGTTCTAATCTTGTCATGAAATCTTGTCATGAAATTCAACGTACTCGTAAAATATTTGTTCATGTAATTCAATAATTTACTTTGTGCAAACTTGATTGAAATATTTTCAGTTAATAATTTTTTTTATAAATCAAATAGTCCATCTCTCTATCCATCAATCTACCTAACTATATATATCCATCTATCTGTCAATCTTAATCTATATGCTCACACAGCATCACCTGTGGTGTGGTGCGGTGTGGTGTGATGTGCTCACCGCATGCTCCCTCCCTCATGCTACACACACACACACACACACACACACACACACACACACATACACATAAATATATATTAATTACGATATTATATAGCTTTATATATAACATATAGTATATATATATATATATTATATATATATATATATATATATATATATATATATATATATATATATAATATAATATATATATATTATATATATATATATATAATATATATATATATTATATATTGGGCTATAGGGACATGTATTATATATATATATATATTTATATTGGGCTATAATATATGCTATAACTTGGATGTAACTATCCAGGTTATAACATATAGTATAGCCCAATATATATATATATATATATATATATATATATATATATATATATATATATATATATATATATTATATATATATATAATATGTCCCTATAGCCCAATATATAATATACAACTTTTAAGTTACCTTAGGTTGACTTACAAAGTTATAACCGGTTATAACTTGTATGGTTGGTTTATATATATAAAAATAAAGTTTGTAAATAATAAATTTTATGCTTATTACATGATGCTATTTATTACTATTTATTATTTATTTATTACTTATTACATGATATTCATGTTATTATTTATTTTTTATTTACCTCTTTTATTTACTTTTATTTTATTTTACTTCTTTTTATGAACCCTTTCTTTTTCTTAACCTTTTACGATTAACACCCTTTATTATTTATTTATTATTTTTATATCTTTAGTACCTGAGAGCTAGGGTCTGGTCTCAGTGCCTGGGTGGTGGGCGTGGTGGGCAAT
Source organism: Chionoecetes opilio (assembly GCA_016584305.1). NCBI lineage: Eukaryota > Metazoa > Arthropoda > Malacostraca > Decapoda > Majidae > Chionoecetes > Chionoecetes opilio. Next base: position 25,017 of record JACEEZ010020343.1, read on the forward strand.
GAACCCTAGGGTTGGCTAGGCGCTGGGGTGCGGTTGGATGGTGGTGGGGGTCTGTGTGACGGGCGGGCTGGTGGCTAGGGTCTGGGGTCCGATGCGAGAAGGCAGATACGCACTGAGTGAACTCGGCTACGCCCCTTCGAACCGGATCCATCATGTGGACCCTTAACCTAACCCTTGACCTTTCCATCACTTTGACCCTACCTGTCATCACGTCGACCTGAGCAACCTATCCTAACCACGACCCTTGAACCACCCATATGACGTCGACCGCTCTTTAAACCTCTCCCATCAGATACAACCCGACCCATTACTATTATATTTACAGTTACCATCACAACCCGTTATTATATATATTTTTTTATTTTTTTTTATTTTGTATCTCTCACTTACCCATGTCTCGTCCATCAGTTACCTTCCCTTGGCCAGAGGGAGGGAGGTCGATGGGCGGTCAGAGGGTGGGAGGGGGGATTAGGATGTGGTGTCTCTCATCCACCAGTTACCTTCCCCTGGCCAGAGGGAGGCAGGTAGGTGGACGGGAGGGGTAGGGGATGGGGGATGTATATCAGTTACATTCCCCTGACCAGGGGGAGGGAGGTCGATAGACGGGGGGATGGGGAGGGGGTTGGGGGGATCCTCTCACCCACGTCTTGCCTTTCAGTTACCTTCCCTTGGCCAGAGGGAGGGAGGTCGACAGACCGCCAGAGGGTTTGAGGGGGGACGGGGTTCGAGCTCGGTAACGATATCCGTTAAGGACTTGTGGGGGAATCAAACCCATCACCTTTTTGTTGACGTATTGAAACGCCAACACTTTACCACTGAGCTATGGAGCACCCAGCTAAAAATAATCGAGAAGATATATTTGAATACCTCACCCTAACTCCTACTGTGACTTTTACCTTTAGTGTCATTTTGCAAGGAAAAAACCTGGGAAAACACCTTTATTGCCACACCCTTAAGTATGCTATACAGGCTGTACAGCTCCAAGGTGATAGGTGAGAGGCGATGGCAGTGTAGTGAGGGTATTAAGCTACTAACTCCAACCTGAGGACACACGGGTTCCTGGCTTCCTCTTCTTCTCCAGACTGACATCAGTGATCCAAGCTCCCTGCCTCCACCGCCTGGAGGGCAGGGCAGCGCCAAGCCTCAAGGCAGTGCTGGTTCACTTCAACTTGATGACAGACACACACACAGAAAGACAGTCTGAGAAAGGAAAGAGATTAAAGGATATTTATATACATAGCATGCTCACATAATGCTTATGAGGGGAATAAAATAACGAATACATAATGTCATGCTAACACGTGTGAGGGTTGATTGGTGGTCGGCGGGTCGCACCTATAGGCCACCCGAGAGCCTTCGCTTTACTGGCTATTAATGGACGACACATGTACTGCTTCCATGTATTTTGGTGGTCATTGCAATGTATAGGTGAATATAGTCACGAAGATTAGGGTGCGGCAGAAAAGTTGTATTGCAGAGCCAAGGCAGGAGACAGAGCGGCGCGGAGCCCAACCTTTGGTGGTGGCTCTGTGTTGATCATGCGGCCAGCACTTCGCTGCGGGAAACTGTAATGTTGGTTGTACTGTGTCTTCTGGAGAGTAGCTGTGTGTGTGTGTGTGTGTATGTGTGTGTGTGTGTGTGTGTGTGTGTGTGTGTGTGTGTGTGCTAACTGTGTGTGTTGTTCAATCAATCATTGGGGTCATACGCCGGGGGGTGCGTCGCCTCGCCCACCCTACGACGCCACTCCCGGGGGTCACCACGCGCGAGTTCCCATGCAGGATCCTTTCCCATACCAAGCAGCTCTCGACAAGAAACATCAACTTGCCCCAGCCACGAGCCTTGTGGGCGCCCCCTTGGCCTCCTCCACGCCGGATTGTCTCTTACAGATAAACCCGATGGAAGGATCGGTTTCAGGGTAGCGGCCAATGCCCATATAGCCGAAGTTGGCGCTACGGACTATGCAGGTATAGGCCCGATTCAGTCTCACGGTGCCAGCTGATAAATTTAGACCCCGTTTAACTTATCGCTGAGCCCGCATATTGTNGTATGTGTGTGTGTGTGTTTTTGTGTGTGTTGTTGCTGTTGTTTTTTTTTCTCGACCTCTAGTCTTGCCTGCTTTCCTCCCTCTCCCTCCCTGCCTGCTTTCCAGGGCAGCAGGCAGGGGGAGGGAGGGAAGGAGGAAGTGGGAGGGACAGAGTTAGGGAGGAAGGGTGATGGAGAAGGGAGGAAAAGATGTGAAGAGAGAGAGAGAGAGAGAGAGAGAGAGAAGAGAGAGAGAGGAAGAGAGAGAGAGGAGAGAGAGAGAGAGAGAGAGAGAAGAGAGAGAGAGAAGAGAGAGAGAGAGAGAGAGAGAGAGAGAGAGAGAGAGAGAGAGAGAGAGAGAGGAGAGAGAAGTGTTTGTTGGATTGTGTCTTGTTGAGAGTAAGTTATTGTTATTATTATTGTTGTTAATATTATTATTATTTCATATACCCCCTCCTCCCCCACACCCCGCCCATCATGACCAGAAGCGTTCAGTACACCCACGCCCTTCCCTTCCCTCTCCTCCGTCAGCCACGCCACACGCCCTCATCTGGTCCCGTGTTGACATCGTACAAGTAAACACAGAATTGCCGAAATCTTGTCACTATGACAAGCTCGGTCTTCGTCATTATAGTTTGACAAGAAAACTCGTCACACTCACAAGATCTCTTCCTCATTGTCTTCTGCACATGACAAGTTATAATCTTGTCATGAAATCTTGTCATGAAAGTCAACGTACTCGTGAAATATTTTTTCATGCAATTCAATAATTTACTTTGTGCAAACTTGATTGAAATATTTTCAGTTTATACACATTATTGAAGATGAAATGAAGAATAATGAAAATGTATCATGCATCTTAGTAACATCTTAGTACAGTGAAATTGAGGTGTCAAGTATTATATTCATATTAATATACTATATATTATATATATATATATATATATATAATATATATATATATATATATATATATACACTATATTATATACTATATACCATATATATATATATATATAATATATATCTATATAATATATATATATATATATATATATACTATATATATATATATATATATATATATATATATATATATATATAATAATAATATAACGAAAGTGTGTGTGTGTGTGTGTGTGTGTCCGCTCCAGGTGCCCCCTGTGCGGAAATCCCCTCATATTGGCACATTTTTGTAACGGCTCGAGCAGGGAAGGTTTTAAGCCCATTTATCAGATGATTCGATCACTTTTTTTTTCCATTTTTTTTTAGCAGCCTATTAGCGAGAATTGTGAAGAAAAAAAAGTGGGTTTGCGAGAATTGAGAAACCTTGATGTAGGGTGATGGGTAATGGCGAGTGAATGGGTGGGGTGGATGGGTAATGGGTGGGGTGATGGGTGGTGATGGGTGGGGGTGATGGGTGATGGTGAGGGAATACCATGGAGGGTGATGGGTAATGGGTGAGTGGAATGGTGTGTGGTGTGATGGATAATGGATGAGTGAATGGGTTGGGGTAATTAGCGAATGTGTGTGTGTGTGTGTGTGTGGGTCGCCGCTCAAAGGTGCCGGCCCCTGTGGCGGAATCCCCCATATGGCACATTTTTGGAACCGGCTCGAGCCAGGGGAAGGTTTTAAGCCTTTATGAGATTATCCGATCACTTTTTTCTTTTTTTTTTAGCAGCATATACGAGAATTTGTGAAAAAAAGTAGGTTGCGAAAATGAGGAAACCTTGATGTAGGGTGAGGGTAAGGGTAGTGAATGGGGGGGCCTTTTTGGGTGAAGAGGAGATGGGCGAGTTATGGGTGGGCAGCCAAAAAGTCCGCCGGAGGCGGCTTGCGGCTGATATAATTATATATATATACTAAAATTTTATATATATATATATATATATATATATATATATATATATATATATATATATATAGAGATAAGTGAAGAGAGAGAGGAGAGAGAGAGATAGAGAGAGAGAAGATATAGAGAAGGAGAGGAGAGAGTTTTAAATTTTTATATATATATATATTATATATTATATATATATATATATATATAATATATATATAGTAATTATATATATATTTTAATATATATATATATATATATATATATATATATATATATAAAATATATATATAGTATATATATAATTTCCTTTATTTTTCCTCAGGGTGTCTCAACAATGAATGAACGTTCATGAAAAATCAGGATAGTTTCGTTGTAACAACAAGGAAGCAACGTTGTAACACCGGCAGCAATGTAGAGACGTGAGATGGTGAAGATCTCCAAAAAAACAACTTGTTAGTGTGACTAGAAACAACTTGTTCTGCGAACGTGATCACAAGATAAATCTTGTCACACTGACAAGACCTTAACTTGTCAACCATGACAAGATTGTGTTCGTCAACAACGACAAAATTTAACTTGTCTTCCATGACAAGATGCTTCTTGTCATGGAAGACAAGTCAAATCTTTTCATGTTGACGAACACAATCTTGTCATGGTTGACAAGTTAAGATCTTGTCAGTGTGACAATATTTATCTTGTGATTTTAGACATGTTCGCAGAACAAGCCTATTCTTGTCACACTGACAAGAGTATGTCTAGAGTGTGTGATGCGTGTTGATATATCATGTTAGTGTTACTCTCACAGTGTTCCGTGCACTCCTTGTCGCCCTATAGACGCTGTAAGGCTCGGGGAACTTTCTTCGCTATTACCCAAAATATGGTACCGTAATGAAAAATATGCCCATTGGATTTTCACTATTTCCTTTTCAATTCATAGGAAAATCGGAAAGAAAAGGTGATATTGTTTTGAAACATATCTTCCATTAACATCAAAATGTTCAAATCTACCCCATTTTAGAGTCATTTATCCGTTCCCCGACCTGTGCCCGAGGCCAATGTGGGCTCCTGTGCACCTTGATGTCCTGGATATTATGACGTCTACGTATGTGTTCAGATTTAGGAGAAATATGATTCTCCGCAGTGGACATTATACTAATCAACGACCAGCAACTTTCAGTGTTGATAAAACCTTGTACCAAAGACTCATTATTTATCAGATCACTTGTTTTACAGCCAAGATCATGTTGGTCCCTTCGGCTGTCTCCCGTACAGGCCGTGGCGGGAGTGCAAGGAGGGAAGCTGCCTTGAGGAACACGAATGCACAAGAGTAACTATGCTATAGGCTGTGTGTCACTCACCCATGGTCTTGTCCACGCGAGTCAGACTCCAGATCGCCAGTTTCACCCTCTCGGTGCGAGCTTGGAGCCCATTATTACCAATCGTTGGGTAATGCTGGGACCTCACTCACCACACACCCCCATCCCCTTGCTCAAGGAGGATAGTAATCGCCCGAATTTCTCATTGGAAAAATCCCCGGGAATGAGCGGGGCCGGGAATCGAACGCCGGACCACAGAATGGTCAAAGTTAAAGTCAATAATGTTTATTTGCCCAACTATAAACCGTAGAAAATTAAAATATCACAAACATCTAGGCAGAGCTCTTTTAATGTGAACATTTTTAAAAAGCTCCCAAAAATAATATACGTAAATTGCAATAATGACCTAGGGCACATAATCTAATATAATACATACACACCTATGCATACTGTAAACTCATATCTGTTTTTTCATCAAGAGGTAGAAGTATCGTATGCGCATATTCACATATTCACAAACCCAAACCATACACACACTCTAGACATACTCTTGTCAGTGTGACAAGAATAGGGCTTGTTCTGCGAACATGTCTAAAATCACAAGATAAATATTGTCACACTGACAAGATCTTAACTTGTCAACCATGACAAGATTGTGTTCGTCAACATGAAAAAGATTTGACTTGTCTTCCATGACAAGAAGCATCTTGTCATGGAAGACAAGTTAAATTTTGTCGTTGTTGACGAACACAATCTTGTCATGGTTGACAAGTTAAGGTCTTGTCAGTGTGACAAGATTTATCTTGTGATCACGTTCGCAGAACAAGTTGTTTCTAGTCACACTAACAAGTTGTTTTTTTGGAGATCTTCACCATCTCACGTCTCTACATTGCTGCCGGTGTTACAACGTTGCTTCCTTGTTGTTACAACGAAACTATCCTGATTTTCATGAACGTTCATTCATTGTTGAGACACCTGAGGAAAATAAAGGAAATTATATATATATATATATATTTTATATATATATATATATATATATATATATATAATATATATATATATATATATTTTATATATAATAAATATATATATATATATATATATATATTATATATATATATATATATATAATATATTAAATCTTTTCTCTCCTCTCTTTTCTCCCTCTCTCTCTCTCCCCCTTCTCTCCTCTCTCTCTCTCTCTCTCTCTCCTCTCTCTCTCTCTTTTTCTCTCTCTCGCCCTCTCTCCTCTCTCTCTCTCTCTCTTTTCTCTCTCTTCTCCTCTATCTATATATTATATATATATTTTATATTATATATATATTATATATTATAATATATATATTATATATATATATATATACTAGCCGCAAAGCCGCCCTCCGGGCGGACTTTTTGGCTAGCTCCTGCGGAGGGCTATTTTGGTGAGCCTTCGGCCCCCCCACCTGCGGAGGGCTATTTGGTGGGCCTTCAGCCCACCAAACACAGACTCTCCAGATAGCCCTTTCTAACTTTCATGAAATCATGGATGTAGAAATGTAATAACGCCAACCCATTACCATCACCCCCAATCCATTTACTCACCCATTACCCATCCACCCCCCCACCCATTCACTCACCCATTACCCATCACCCCCCACCCATTTCCATCACCCCCCATCATTCACTCACCCATTACCCATCACCCCCCACCCATTCACTCACCCATTAACCCATCACCCCCCACCCATTCACTCACCCATTATCCATCACCACACACGCATTCACTCACCCATTACCCATACCCCCCACCTATTCCCTCACCCATCACCCATCACCCCCCACCCATTCACTCACCCATCACCCCCAACCCCTTACCCATCACCCTACCCATTCACTCACCATTTCCCATCACCCTACATCAAGGTTTCCTCAATTCTCGCAACCCCCCTTTTTTTCACAATTCTCGCCAATAGGCTGCTAAAAAAAAAAGAAAAAAAAAAAAGTGATCGGGTCATCTTATAAGTGGGCTTAAAACCTTCCCCTGGTCGACCCGATTCCAAAACTGTGCCATATGAGGGGATTCCGCCACAGGGGGCGGCACTCAGAGATGACAGACAGACACACACACACACACACACACACTTTCGCTTATATTATCATATATATATATATATATATATATATATATATATATAATATATATATATATATATATATATATATATATATAATATATTATTATATATATATCATAGTACATTAGTATGAATATAATACTTGACATCTCAATTTCACTGTAATAAGATGTTACTAAGATGCAT
>JACEEZ010020343.1:37500-42500 GCA_016584305.1 Chionoecetes opilio
CCTCAGTAAACACCCACATTTGTATTCCTTTGTCCACAATTCTCTTTTCTCATCATTAATAGACTTCCCCCCTCCTCCTCCTCCTCCTCCTCTCCTCCTCCTCCTCCTCCTCCTCCTCCATGCCTTCCATCTGCTCCACCTCTCCCTTCCGCCCTCCCTCCATACTCTTCCTCGTACAAATTTTGCGTTTTGTCTTGTCAACCAGCCCGAGGCAAAACTCATTTTATGACGATATTGAGGCTAAAATTCTGAGGGCGCAGAGGTAAAAGGCGCAACCCTCACACGACCTGGTGCTGGGGGAGGAGAGAGAGAGAGAAAGGGGAGGAAGGGGAGAGGAGAGAGGGGGGAGGAAGGAAAGAAGAGAGAGGAGAGGAAAGGGAGAGGAGAGAGGGGAGGAAGGAGAGGAGAGAGGGGAGGAAGGGGAGAGGAGAGAGGGGAGGGGAGAGAGAGGGGAGGAAGGAGAGAGAGAGGAGAGAGGGATGAAAAGAAAGTAAGAAAGGAGAGAGAGAGAGAGAGAGAGAGAGAGAGAGAGCGATGCGAGCGAGCGAGCGAGCGAGAAAAGAGAGAGAGAGAGAGAGAGAGAAGAGAGAGAGGGAGAGAGAGGAGAGGAAGAAAAGAGTGAGAGAGCAAAGGGGGAGAGAGAGAGAGAGAGAGAGAGAGAGAGAGAGAGAGAGAGAGACAGAGAGAGAGAGAGAAAAGAGAGATGAGAGAGAGAAGAGAGAGAAAAGAGAGAGAGAGAGAGACGAGACATTGTGAGGAAAAGGGGACGAGGCCGTTAAGAAAAAAGGATTGGGTACAGTAAAATAAAAATAAAAAAGATGGTAGATAGGGTGCAAGAAGAGAAGGAGAAAGAGAAAGATAAAAAAAAGGGAAAAAATGGATAAAAACACCCCGTACAAAAAAAATATTAAAGGCTATAGATTGAGCCTTACCTTTGCCTACTTATTTATTTATGGTGGGGAATTTAAGGTGTTGGGCTGATGTATACAAAAAAGATGAATTTACCAAGAATAAATTAACGCCTATTGTTTTATATGTAGGTGACTAATTAGGGGAAAGAAGGCCAGAAGATAATTAAATGGTATTAATTAACACAAGCTCTCAAGGTCCATTTAGTTAAGAAGGCAGGCGGATACAACAAGCTCTTAGCAGGTTTTATTGGGAAAGTTTTGAAAAATATATAATTAAGGCAGAAAAAATCCATCATTAGAGACAAATTGGAGGAGAGGAGAGGACAGAGAGAAGGAGAGAGGAGGAGAGAAGAGAGAGAGAGAAGAGAGGCGAAGAGAGGAGAGAGAGAGAGAGGAGAGAGACTGAGCGAGCGAGAGAGAGAGAGGAGAGAGAGAGAGAGTTGAGTGAGAGATGAGAAGAGAAGGAGAGAGAGAGAGAAGAGATGAGGAGAGGGGAGAGAGACGAAGAGCGAGAGGGAGAGGAGAGGGATGACAGAGAGAGAGAGAGAGAGGAGAGAGAGACGACGAGAGATGCAGAGAGAGGAGAGAGGCGAGAGACGACGAGAGAGAGAGAGAGAGAGAGAGAGAGAGGAGAGATGGAGAGAGAAGGAGAGAAGAGAGAGAGAGAGAGGAGGAGAGAGAGAGACGAGAGACGAGAGAGAGTTAGAGAGAGATGAGATCGATGCAGAGAGAGAACGAGGCAGGGAGAGAGATGAGGAGAGAGAGAGGAGAGAGAGAGAGAGAGAGAGGAGAGAGGAGAGGAGAGAGAAGAGAGAGAGAGAGAAGGAGAGGAGTAGAGAGAGAGAGAGAGAGGAGGAGAGAGAGGAGACGAGAGAGAGAGAGAGAGAGTGAGACGAGAGATAGATGGAGGAAGAGAGAGAGTGAGAGAGAGGTGAGAGATGAGAGAGAGAAGGAGAGAGAGAGAGGAGGGAGACGCGAGAGGAGGGAGAGAGAAGAGAGAGAGAGAATAAACACCTTGGGATATTGGTCCCTGTATTGCACTGGGAAGGTGCGTTCAGTGCTGCTGAGTATATGGCATAGACCCACTATATACCTGGACTGCGCACGGAATATCCGCCTGTCGCGCAAGGGCCCCGAGAATCCGGAGGGCCCGCTCGGATTCTATATTATAATTATATATTATCCGGATCATATAGACTGGTTTATCAGTATATATGATATACTGTAAGCTTAGTAAATGTTTGTTCTATAATATTATCCAAATAAAAAACAGTAAAAACACGCTAAAGAAATTGCCCATAACGAGACTATGAAGAAATATGCGGAACTTAATATTCACTTCAACTCTTCGCCATTTAAAACTTTGCTTGTCAACTTTATGCATGAAGGGTTCAATAGAAGCGCCAATTTCTATTAAGCTTTGCCATTGCCTATATTCGTTATCTGAAAATGAAATTAGAACCATGCATAAATTAGGCGTTAACAAAATAAATAAAATCATCAATCGGGTAATTTTCCCCCGATTGATGAGGTTATTTATTTAGTACAACGCTAATTTATTACATGGGTTAATAATTCATTTATCAGAAAAACGAAAATTATAAGTGAATAAATAACATCCATCAATCGGGGAAAATACCAGATTGATGATTTAATTTTTTTAGTAACGCTAAATCTTATGCATGGTTCTAATTAATTTATTCAGATAACGAAATTACACCAATGGAAAGCTAATAAAATTGCGCTTCTATTGATACCCGTCAGATCAAAAGTTGACTCGCAAAGTTTTAAAATGGCAAAGAGTTAAGTGAATATTAAGTCATGGCAATTTCTTCATAGTCTGTAATGGAATTGCTTTAGCGTGTTTACTGTTTTATTTGATAATATTATAGAAACAAACATTTACGAAGATTACGGTATATCATATATACTGATAAACAGTCTATATGATAGTCATATAGACCAACTATATTATCTTTGTCGGGGCGCCCCCCGCGGGCCCCCTGTGCAGCCCACGCAATTCAAAACATTGTCGCGTGAACAGTCCAGGATACAGCGGTCTATGGTATAGGGCAATAATGTGGTGATGCTGATGATGATGATGATGGCGGTGGCGTGAGAGGCCCCTTGACCGAGGTTGGGTTTGAGCATATGGAAACCCGGGACCCTTACTACAGCCAGCTTGGATCTAGGCAAGACACTGTAGTAGCAATCAGCGTGAGCTTGGAGTTAGAAACACTAGTAGTGAAGATGTGTGTGATGATGAGCGTGTGCCAAAAAAGGATTTGTCCTATTTGCTAACTCCAAATTGTTTGTAGGGAATTTTTATTATTAGGACCTGCGTCAATGGTGGGTATAGAAAGTCTAGGTTCCATGGACTCCCAAGATGAAGAGAAGCGTCGTTACTGAAGAGGACCCAGGAAGCCCAAGGGAAGCCAAGTGTGGGTGTTGCACGGCCTGAAGAAGGCGGTCAGGACCCTCGCCAAGCTGTGCCGCAGGAAAGTGCCTGCGGACAAAGACGCCGCAAAGACGCCGTGGAAAGCGTCGAGGGTGCTCGTCCTCAACGTCAAGACGGAGCAGCAGGGATCGCCCTCCCTGCCGGAGGAGCACTCCCACCACACCAGGAGCACAGTGCGGAGGGTCCTGTCCAGAGCCCTGCCTGGTGGGCCGAGGAAACCTGCCTCTCTGGAAAACCGCTCCTCGGACGCACCACAAAAGGCAGCGTGGAGCCTCTCAGAGTTGATGGAAATCCCGTGGACAAACGGCGAACGCTTTCCACGGGACTCACGTCCAGCAGCCGCAGCGCAAGAAGGTGTGCGTTGCCGGCCGCCGCGTGTCCGTGACGACCAAGAGAAGGACGACGGCCTCGGATGGCAAGTCGTCTCGCAGCAAGAAAACAGAAGAAAAACTGTTGCAAGGACAGTGTTGAAAAAGGCAGCCGGCCAAAGGCCGTGCAGGCCACCACTTCGGAGGCCAAACGGCTCGCCCACGGGGGACATCGCCGCCCAGAGGCACGACATTTCAAGGCCACGGGCAGGAGGCGGCCGCCCGCCGCCCCCGTCCCTCCCCACACGTCCCCGGGACGCGGTGGGGACAGTCGTGGCTGGAAGACCACAGTGGACAAGGTCCTTGTCGTACCCACCAACATGCGCGACACAGTGATCGAGCCCGCGCGGCGACCCCCGAGGGACGGTGGACAAGTTGTTGTGTCAAAAATACCGTCGTGGCCCGGCACGTGCGCGTGCCTCACCCTCACGACACTCTGTCGCAGGAGGTGGTGTGCTGCGGGGCCTCAAAGACCAAGGTGTCCGCTGCCGCCAAGGAAACTGACGCCGGCACCTGAAGGACATAGAGGTCAAGACCGGCGAGGTCCGCCGTAACGTTCGGGGCTCCGGCAGAGGCAAGCGGCGTGCGTGGCGGTGGTGGAGGTTTGCCCACGGACCTGAGGCCGCCACGTGGCGGTCCTGGCGGCGCGGCGCTCCTGAAGCTGGCGCAGGAACCACCCTGGCGTGAGGGTGACGGTCGCCCGCCCCACACCGGAACACGCACCACCAAGACGTCACCATCAGGGGCCCGACAGCCCAGGTGGCGGCCGTCCAAGGACACCATCGCCACCGTCTGCAGGTGGCGCAGCAGCGGTGGGAACAGCAGCGACAACAGCGGCTGCAGTGGCAACAGCAGCATGTCAACAGTCGGCAACAACAGCGGTCAAATAGCGGGCAAGCTAGTGGCGCAACACCAACAACAGAGGCAGCAACGTCGCCCCCGCCAAGAAGTGTTCGCCCTGCACTGCCACCACGACAACCACTGCCACGCCCACAGGGGTTGCCAGAACGCACTGCGCTGCCACTGCAACCCGCACCGGCCACCAAGGCACCGGAGGGCGGACACAACCGTGATTCAGTCAATAAATAATAGGTAGCCTATTGTAACGTGTCTAAAACAAAAATAAATACTCCGGTACCAGAAGAAAGCCAGGGTGGGTGTTGCGCGGCCTGAGAGGCGTTCAGGTAGATCTATAACCCCTATTTAAAAACCGTGATTTTGTCGCAAGATTGTACAAAGACCAAAAATCCCTTAATATGTTTG
>JACEEZ010020343.1:52500-115000 GCA_016584305.1 Chionoecetes opilio
CAACAATGCACGATACCACAAGACCTGCAGGCTGAGGTATAACAAGACCAAGTTAGACAGAGCTGAGAAGAGGCACCTGAAAATAGGCGCCGACGAAGAAGAGGAAGTTGTTGCCCGCAACCATCAAAGGAGACGGAGGTGCAGTGGGCCTGACTGACAACCCCAGCGCTCTACGACGGTGGATGGTGGCAGGACCAGAGGTTGCCACGCTCATCGAACAGTTCCACGATGAAACTGACCCGGGGAACAGACCACAAGACACAAGGCACCATGACCGGTCAGCAAGTGTGCAGACTGCTTTCCTGAAAGATGTACAGTCGATGGTCAACGTGATGGAAGACTTCGGGAATCCATTTGAAGAGGAGAGTCAAGATCTGCTGGTACTCGACACCAAGGAGATCGCACCACCTGGAGCTGTAGACGCCCTCCGTCATGCACACGAAGTGGGTCAGCTGCAGTTTGACAACTTCGTCAGAGAACGCCTGGTGGAGAGAACGAAACCCATAGGAGATCCCATCCACAGAAACAAGCTGAAAATCTTCGGTCAGCCTGCTTCAAAACCTCCGGGAAAGGGCAAGCAGCAGATGAAATCCCTGAAGAATGACGTGGACCTGTTCTCTCGTCTGTATATCGGGTGCCAGAACCGGGATGGGAATCTAGAGGAATTCTTCCAACATGAAAACCAACCCTGCCCCCCTGCACTATCAGATGGCGGTGGCATCCGGCTGGGTGTCAAGAGTGATCTTCTCGCTTGTCTAGAAGACCTCAGTCAGCCCAAGTCTGAGGTTCCTCCAACCAGCTGCATTGTGCTAGATGGAGCGGTCATCATCCAGATGCTGAACCCAGCTACAGCAAAAAGCTTCAACGAGTATGCACAGCAGGTCTTTGTGCCCTACATACTCTCAAAACTCCATCAAACCATGCGACTGGACCTGGTGTGGGACCACTACAATACAGACTCGTTGAAGGGTACAGCAAGAGCCAAGCGCGGAAAAGGGTTGAGAAGACGGGTGGTGGGTGGTGCAACGATCCTCGGGAACTGGACCAGCTTCCTCAGAGTCGACGAGAACAAGACAGAGCTGTTCAGCTTCCTCTCTGGCGTCCTCCACGACTCATTCCAGCTTGCAGACAAGGAGCTGGTCATCACTGAAGGAGATGATGTCTTGAGCAAGCCACCGCTCCTAGATACTGCAGCCCTGGCTCCTTGCAACCACGAAGAAGCCGACAGCCGCATGATGTTGCATGCCGCCCACGCTGCTCACAATGGCCACAAGAAGATCCTCATCCGCACAGTTGACACTGATGTTGTTGTCCTGGCAGTGGCTCTGGCACGCACCCTGGAGGAGGAAGCCGAAGTGTGGGTGTCCTTCGGCACGGGCAAGGCTTTCCAGTTCTTGGCAGCCCATGAGATGGCGCGGGCTCTGTGCCCTGAGAAAGCACAGGCACAACCGATGTTTCATGCTTTGACGGGCTGCGACACGGTCTCCTGCTTCGCCGGACATAACAAGAGGACAGCATGGGCAGTGTGGACAGCTCTACCTCAGCAGACCCAGACACTCACTGACCTCTCCACTGCACCGGATCATATTGATGAAGATGCCATGCACACCATCGAGAGGTTCGTCATCTTGCTTTACGACAGAACAAGCACCGCAACCGATATCGACAAAGGCACGCCGCAAACTGTTTGCAAAGAAGAGCAATGTCCAGCTGATCCCACCAACAAGTGCAGCCCTGAAGCAGCACGTCCGACGAGCAATATACCAGGGCGGACATGCCTGGGGTCAGGTCCTGGTTCCTGTACCAACATTGCCATCACCAACCGACTGGGGTTGGATCAAGACCAGCGACATGTACGAACCTCTCTGGACAACGCTCCCCGAGGCATCCAAGGTCTGCCGGGAGCTTGTCTCCTGCAAATGCCAGAAGGGCTGCATCAAGAAGTGCAAGTGCAAGAAGGCCAGTCTGGAATGCACACCACTGTGTGCTTGTGATGGGGAGTGCTCTCAGAACTGAACTCGCAAACTTAAGATGAAGATTCTGAACTGTTCCAGACAGTACACCGGTACTGTAAAACAGTGAACTTATCTGCATATTGCATTTAGCAGATTATGTGTTAATTAACATGATAATTAAATGTAGTAGTGTCCATTGACCACAGAAGTATAACATTTGACTTGCCCAGGATTGATCTGATGAGAGCAAGCCACCATAATTATCACTATCTGGTTCTGTTATTGTTGTTGTATTATCGATGTAATTAGCATAATTGTGTTAATAATTTTGTTAATTGCCATCTTAATTGGCGTGGGCAATGTCCATGAATAGCTATTGACAGACAGAGGATGAAGGTCAGATAACATTTCCACAATTTAAATGAATCTAGCCTATTCACAAGGAATGTCAGCATTTGATGCCTGATCATGGGTTTCCTTGTCGCCATTTCATCTGCAATTAGCCTAAATATGTTAATTAATATCAGCAGCATCTCCCAAAATGTGACTAAGAGCTATCTGGCATGTCTTGATTCAAAACATTCAATAAACATTCACTAAAACCTTCAGCAGCAAACTTTATCTAACTTGTGTGTGTCTTTTGGGTGTCTGCTGGCGGCCATTTTGGAAAATGGCCGCCACGGCCGCCAGGAGGCAGTTGGGCGATGGCTCCACATCCAAATTTGTTCATAATATATTGGTCTACCTCTGTGCCAAAATTGGTGCTTTTATCAAAAAATGCACAATAGGTTAGCTTACCCGCTGTACTAGGGCCATAGGCCCCTACAAATCAAGGTATGAGCCTACAAAAAAAACCACCCCATTTAACAAACCAAATGGTCGGTAAATGCAGCAACGGACTGAACACAGCTCGAGTCTCACGGGTCCTTCCCACCCCTGGCCGCCAGCCTCAGTCTGCACTCTGCACCACCTCTCAGTGAGTTCACAGTGCTCTCCTGCACCTCAGCTGTGGCTTGTATTTCTACACCTATGCCTTGTTTATTACAACCTTGCTTTATGAATCAGATTGACGCAAAATTTCATTATTTGCGTATTATAAACAAATATTTGTCTAATACACAAAAAAAATTATTATACACAAATATGTTCTTGAATTTCAAGAAATCAATGGGAAAATATTATCCTTAAACACATTTTTGGCTTAAAACATGATTTTCCAGGAATATAACTCATGCGTTAAACTTGGTAGGGGTGTAGTACTGTACCAAGCTGTACCAAGTTGTGGGTGACACAGATATTAGCCTGGTAGGTAGGTATAAACACGCATCACCAAACAATGCCCCTTATACACTGAACGGAGTTAGTAGTAAGAGACCCCTATATATCAATCTTCGTATTCAACAAACTTTCAGCTTTAACAATCAGCTATTCACCCTAATTGGTTCATTATTGTGAGGGTTTACTGTATTATGTATAACTATGTTGCCGAACAGATCAAACCTAAATTTCTGCAGTGCACAGTATACGTACTATACTTGGTATTATTCTAGAAAAACGCCACTTTCACTACAAAGAACACCTATTTCTGCAGATAGAAGGCACTGCTGTATTGCTTTTCCGTCGGAAATCACTCGTTCCTGAGATATTCAGAGATATACATTTTTTTGTTAGGAAGAGTATTAAGTAGTTAAATATTCTTAGGTGAGGTTAGGTTAGGTTAGGCTAGGCTAGGTTTGTTTAATATCCAGTGGTTGCAGTAAAAAAAGTCATGGAAAAACTCTTGTGTCACCGTGTTACGGTGGGATGGAAAAGTACGCTGTGTGAGACGTTGGGCGTATTTCTGGAAATTTATCCTATACTTAATGTCTGTGAAGGTTTCAGTATGCGGCAGACCTTACTTGAGCCACATAGCCACATTGAAATCAAAGCTACCTCGCATGCATCCACGAATGCTTCCTTGGCAGAATAGACCCTAAAAAAGCTAAAATAACCTAATATGGGAAGTCTAGTTCATATGACATTGAAATTTGGTCTGCATGTACTATAACAACTCCAGACATACAACAGTCTAGATTTGTACTTGTCAACTTCTCATATCTGAGCAGCTACACCTTTTCACTCTCGAATTAAGACAACTGAACTTCAAATTAAAACAACTGAACTTCAAAAAACAAGTGAATCTCAAATCAAAACAACTGAAGTTTAAATTAAAACAACTGAAGTTTAAATTAAAACTGAAGTTTAAATTAAAACAACTGAAGTTTAAATTAATACAACTGAAGTTTATATTAAAACAACAGAAGTTTAAATTAAAATAACTGAACTTCAAATTGAAATAACTGAACTTCAAATTAAAATAATTGAATTTCAAATTAAAAGAAAAAATTCATTTATTATATTTTGAAATTCATTTGTTTTATTTTGAAGTTCTGTTGTTCTAATTTGAGAGTGAAAAGGTGTTTTATGAAAACCCCCAAAAAAGTAACATATTTCTTCCTGCAAACTTTTTCTTATCTTTACCAGAGTGCTGCCAGCAAAGGGAAGAAGAGGGAAAAAATTATTTATGAAAAGATATACCATTCTTTTAAATATTTTTACACAGCATACTACATAGATAAAGCAACACAGGATGAAGTAACGTATAGCTATTCCGTGTATGTTAGTACACATACTGTAGTTATACAAAAGAAAACAAAAGTTACATTTTTGGCACTCAAACATTTTTGGTACTCAAAATTTTTTGGCACTCACAAAAAATTTAGGCACTCAAAATATTTAGGCACTAAAAAAGATTATTAAACCCTTGAGACCCAGAACTTAATTTCCATTGCATTTTGGGTAACATTAGACGATTTTTAGTGAATATAAGTAATATTTTATAGATATGACCTGTTTAGTATCCTTGTCGACTAACAAATTTGGTATATTCAGTTACTTTTCGTAATTATATGGCTCGACAACAGACAATTTTATATAGCAAAGGAAAGATCTGGGCGTGAAGGGGTTAAATTCAACATTGAACGGCTCTGGAAAGACATTAAGCTGGGTGCTCAGAGCTGGCAACAAAAAAGACCACTATAGGCAGTACTTCGCCCGCTACTTGTTCTGCCACAGTCACCAAGACCCAACCACCATCTTTCACCACATCCTAAGGGAAATCGCTTCCCACCACCTCAGTAGGTAAGAGGGTTAAGGTTAGGTTAGGTTAGGTATACTTTGTGGTTAAGGTTAGGTTAGGTTAGGTATACTTTGTGGTTAAGGTTAGGTTAGGTTTCATTAAAACCTATAAGGTTAGGTTAGGTTTCATTAAAACCTATAAGACCCTAACTAATTTTTCCCGGTCAAGGTTTAGTGTTCTTTCTGATGGAGATAGTATTTCTAATGGAAACGGTACCATAAAATTCGGTGATTCTTTTCTTCTTTTTAAACTATGAGTTTCAGGAAAATAAAACTATCTCCATTAGAAAAATCACCTATTTTAGACCATGAACAATTAGTCGGTGTCTCTGAAAAAGACCGTGAAGTCCACGTCCATTATTACCGAGCACTTCTAACCTCGTACCGTTATAATGGACGTGAAATTCGCGGTCGTTTTCAGACACCGACTAATTTTTCCTGGTGCTTTTTCTAATGGAGATTTATTTTCCGGAAACCCATTAAAAAAAAAATTTATAATAATTTCATCACTGAATTTTATGCATGGTTAAGGTTAAGGTTAGGTTAGGTATACTTAGTGGTTAAGGTTAGGTTAGGTTTCATTAAAACCTATAAGGTTAGGTTAGATATACTTAGTGGTTAAGGTTAGGTTAGTTTTCATTAAAACCTATAAGGTTAGGTTTGATATGTTCTATTCAATTACTTCCCTGTTATCTGAGACCCTGACAAATTTCTCCCGGCCAAGTTTTAGTGCTTTTTCTGATGGAGATAATGTTTTTAATGGAAACGGCGACCATAAAATTCGGAAGTGAATTAATTTTATTTATTTTATTTTTTTATATGGGTTTCCGGAAAATATAACTATCTCCTTTAGAAAAAGCACCTACTGTAGGCCAGGAAAAATTAGTCGGTGTCTCTGAAAACGACCGCGAAGTCCTCGTCCATTATTACCCCTCGTACTCAATTACTGGTTGAAAGTACCAATTTACCCTAAAAAACTATCATGCTTACAGAACACTTGATATAAGGTTTTTTGGTAAACCTGCAGTTTAGTACAATACTCCCTATTGATCAATACTTTCCTGACAACTGGGAGGGCTGCGCCACCCCAGACCCCCCTCGTTATTTTTTTATTTCTGACGGGTGTTATAGGTGATAGAAATGCTGTAAATTGTCAGATCTACAAGTCGAAGACGGTTATAACTACGTGCCTCGTAATGCATTAAACTGCAGTTAAACCTTTTCTTTTTATAACAAGTCTGTACCATGCCTACCGTACCCAGGCTGTCAAAGTAGAAACACGCGTACAGCAAAGGCCACATGTACTCACCCAACACCTCTCCTTTTGATCATTACCGCGTTGTATTTCTTCGTGAGTCCTCCTATGCCACCTCCTTCTCCTCTTCTTGCACTTCACTTACACTGTTCTCTTATATTTCCCCTCTTATTCCACGTTTTTTTACTCTCACACTCGCCTTACTCACTTTGTTTACGTTGGTGCGCGGCTGAAGGACCGTCTTGCCCTAAGGACCGGCGAACACCGATGGCTCTTGTCACACGTCATGTACTCTAGTGTTTCTTTGATATTCTCTTTAATATGATCATCTTTCAACCAATTTTGTGAAATAAATGTAATATGTATATTGCCCGACACCATTGGATATCTTTTAAAGAATGAGGATATTGTGGGCGGTGGCGGGAAGCAAGCAAGACACGTAGGCCTACACAAAAATATATTTTACGATGTCTTGTATTTACAATACACACATAATAGATATACAAATGAAAAGAGTTTCACTTTCACTTAAAACATCCTTTTTTCATTTTAAAATATAAAGTCTGCGGCGATCATTGGACGTCATAAATGCTATCAAAGGCATGGAGTTCCCCATATCTGAATGGGTGATAAGTAGTCACCACAGAGTAAAAAAAGAAAAGAGAC
This sequence comes from Chionoecetes opilio, assembly GCA_016584305.1. Taxonomy (NCBI): domain Eukaryota; kingdom Metazoa; phylum Arthropoda; class Malacostraca; order Decapoda; family Majidae; genus Chionoecetes; species Chionoecetes opilio. The sequence goes on from JACEEZ010020343.1 coordinate 59,554, forward strand.
ATAGTATAGGCATATGTAACTCTGTGGTAGTCACCGATGATAATATTACCCTTGGTAGTCATCCATTGAATAGGTGATAGAAATGCTGTAAATTGCCAGTCCCACACATTTGTTGGACTTCCACAGGTCATGTGGGACTTTCACAGGAGGTCATTCAACACATTTGACGCTAGACCTACAAGACAAATATTTCAAATATCATAATCTCTAATTTACCAGATTTCAAATAACATGATCTCCAATATATCAGATTTTTTCAAAAAGCATTTGGGAGAAATTAATAAAACATACCTAGAACATAAGGAATTGCTAGTCTACTTAGCTACGAAAAGAGACCGGTAGACCTACCCGTGCACTATGGTATATTTCTGTAATATATTTTACATCATAATTATGGGACTGGTCAGGGTAGGAAAAAAAAGGTAACAAAAAGACTGTTGAATGCCAGTCCCCACATAGAAGACAATAAGAGACTTAATAGGAGCTAGGTAGGTGGGCAAATCTAGTTTTGGAGGTGTCTTGACACTCCTCTTTTGAAGAATTTAAGTCGTAGAAAGGAAGAAAATAGAAGCAGGAAGAGTGTTCCCGAGTGTACCAGTGAAAAAGATGAAAGATTGAAGATACTGTTCAACGCTTGCATTAGTAAGATGGACAGAAAAGGGATGAGAGTAAGTAAAACGTCTTTTGTAGCGAGGCCGTGAGAGGGTAGGTGGGTATGCAAATGCAGTTAACAAGTTAAGAAGAGCAAAAAGTATGAAAATAATAGTAAAAGACAGCAAAAGAAGCAACAGTGTTGTGGTATTTGAGCAATTGAAGACAGTCAGCCAGAGGAGGGAAATGGATGAGGCGATAAACTTTGACTCCATTCTTTTTGAGAGAGCAGAACGAGTGGATCAACCCAAAAAATATATGAGAAGCATACATACTGAGAAGCACCTCAAGATACATGGGCAGATAAGGCCCATGTACAGAGCAAACATCTGGAAGGGAGAAAAAGAATTCACGCAGATGCTACAGGACACCTACCTTCAAAGAAGCTGATTTTGCTAGAGATGAGATGTGAAATTTTCAGTTAAGATTTTTAGTTAAGGATAGCCCAAGAATGTTCAGTGTGGAGAAGGGAGACAAGAGAAGATGAGGGGATATGTTGTCTGGAAGGTTGTGTCGAGTAAATAGGTGAAGAAATTGAGTTTTTGAGGCATTGAAAAAAAAAAATTTGCTCTGCCACATTCAGAAATTAAAGAAAGATCAGAAGGCAGGCGCTCTGCAGCATCCCTTCGTGAATTACTTAACTCCTGTAAAGCCTGGACGTCTGCAGTAAAAGATCTCGAAAAATTCAGAGTAGAGATATTAGCAAATAAATGGATAGGCATTGAATTAGACTTATAAGATCATTAAGGAATAACATAAAAGAGTGGGGGATAGGACAGATACCTGTGGCACATCACTGTTAAGAATTAGGAGAACAATGACCATCTACAATAGATGAGTCACAAGAGCTACGTATTTCCCCTCACCTCAAGATACATATTACCCTACAGCACTCACGACCAACCTAATCACGGAGCACTAGTTACCACTAGTGCTGTCCATGCCTTATCATTAGCTAAGGCGGTGCACATATTAAGTCATATAAAAAAAAACAATGGGGCGAGGCATTTTCTTCCAAAGTTAAAATGCAGAATGTTACAAATATTTCATGGGGTTCACTGGATTGTTGCTTAGTATCAATTCTGTATGCTTATAAAAACTCGTCTCAAAAGAGGGCTACAGATCAGGAACATTATTTCAAAGACTAAAACAAAATTCCTGATGGAGAAAATCACTTTCCTTTATCTCACACCCTTGTACTATTCATCCCAACAACAAAGCCTAGAACATGTACTTTGGATCCCTAAATCAAAACGACTGAGCTTGTTAATTATGAGTGCAGATGTTAGTAAAATAGATGTCATAGAAAATATTTTATTCAAACAAATATTATAAAGGAAACAAGTGACTGGTAAACTCTGGCACAGTTGAGGTGTTAGCACAGTCCCACCTTGCCAGGATTCATTTATAGTACCTATGTATTTACTCCACAAAATGCATTTTATGTGAAAATTTCAACCTCTGACATGACCTGATATTCATAACCCTTAAAATAAGAACTGCAAAATTTCAAACACTCAATGCTCCACGTGTCTGGTATTGACTTGTGGCTAAAAGGAGTGTTTTGTTGATTTTACCACGGCACACCCAAGACAAACACCTGTCTTCTACTGATGGCACAGGCAGTCTGTTCCGGTGATAAGAGGACGCTGAAGTTTAGTTACTCAACTCTACCAATGATAATGATTTATTGAATGCATTGCCCCTTGATAGATATGTTCAGTCAAACTAACAGCAAGTTCACAACAAAATTGAAAGATTCATGAAAAAAAAAAAAAAGAGAACATTTTCTTCCTATTCACTTAAATACACATATTTCTATCTAACAAATCACTACCAAAAAAAATTGCACACACTTTCATCATATATATATATATATATATATATATATATATATATATAAAATAATGATGTGTGTGTGTAATGGTACAAGTATCAGTATAAAAGATTTCTATTCTCATATAGGAATGTAAATAAACTCCCAATCATGTGAATTGTAACTGTATTTCAAGGGCTACTGGTTGAGTATGTACACAGGTAGTTACAGGAATGAACATATGCAGCAGCATTTTCAAATAAATCTTGATAAAATTTTTAAACAATTGTTTTTTTTTTTTGGTTTTTTTTATATATTTTTGGCCACTCATCTCGCCAGGCAGGTGGGGCTATAAAAACAAACAAGTGTTTAGTACCAACATAATTCCCAGATTTATTACAAAACTCCTATTTGTTTGATTTCGGTCTGTGCCCTTCCAACGACCCTAATAGGGGTTTTGAAGATTATGATTACCTGTGATAAAAAAATATTTTGGGATGAAAATTCCTCCCAATGATTACAAAGAAATGAATGGAAAGTAAGGAGTTAAAATCCAAGGTTGTGTATAGAAAGACTGTCAATATATGGTCCATACATTATCATTTCATATTTTTATTAAATATTAGCAGCTATAAATTTGCATGAATATAATCCCCAGGTTGAACTGAAAAAGAAAAATCAAATACCTAACTGCCACCACTAGAATATCTAATTAAGATGAACAATGAAAATAGTAATTTCAAATTAAAATGACAATGACAATGCAAGGTAATATATCTACACAATGAATGAGAAATAAAAGCAGTGTATGGGTATGAAGCAAAGGCCTCAGTTCCATAACCTGTGAGGGTCTTGGGTGGCTCAGGTGTAAGGCAGAACACATGACAAGATGGCTCACCATCACTGATAGATTTGAATTGATGAGAAAGTAATCAATGAAAGAGAGAGAGGGATGGAGAAGGGGGGGCAACATAGAAGGAGAGAGAATGTGGGACAGATAAGTTACCAATCAGAAGACTACACCATTTACAACAGGAGCTTGTAAATATACAACAAGGCTAGGTGGGGCATATGGCAGAAAAAAACATCTTGACAGTTGGCTCACACTTGCAGATTGCAACGCACTACTCCTCAATAGTTTTTATATAACCCAGGCACAACAGAAGTGAAGTCCCAGTCTTTGGTTTCTACACAAGGGCGTGGGGCAACTGGGAGTCAAGCTCTGCTCATGCTACACGTTGCACACTAGTTCTTTAACCACGATTAGGGTTATGTTTTCAGTCAGCTATGTGACCAAATCTTTACAATACTGTACATATCAATATTCAAATCACCTCATTCATACTATTGGTTATACATAACAAAACTGGGCAACTTTAATTTTGTATTCCTACAGCCAAAGTATTTACAAAAGAAAACAAGGTAAAATGTTCCTCTGGAACCTCTTCTGGTTAACATGTGAGTGCAACACAATGATGATGTTACACTTGATGTGAGGCTCGCACATGGAGCTACATGATATGGTGGGTGTTGGCCTCACTCTTCCCAAAGTCCACTGGAGTGCTTGATGAGGCTCTTTTAACTCCCACCACACGTCATCTACACAACCGCACTACTCTGGTCAGTGCTGGTGGAAGGGGGTAAGTACTAAGACACTTTGTTGTTCATTCACATACTGTTCAAATAAACTTCATTTCCAAATATCACACTTTTTACCATCCATATACTTGATTGTGTGTATATATATATATATATATATATATATATATATATATATATATATATATATATATATATATATATATATATATATATATACATATATATATATATAATGTCTTTTCAAGGTAATAGTCAAGTTAGCTTAGTACATTTTACGTAAACAAGTTTGGTGGTTGCAATCAATTCCAAAGGCAACTGGATTTCGAACAGCGAGAGGGTTCCACTTCATGCTTAGGAGAGTGAGGATGGGAAGCCAACAAGCCAATGGTGGTTCAGGTGAGGATTGTGGAACTTAAAATGAGAATTCTTCCATGAGCGAACTTGTAATTAAAGTTTTCTGTGAGCTTCATAAGGGGGATGCCAATACACGCCAGGTCAGGACACGAAAATGCAGTCTAAAAACACTTCCGAAAATTTACAGTGCTAACATTTATCTATTAACATTTTTAACAAGAGAAATTCAGATGGATGTTAGGCACACTTCGGAATATGTTTTAATTCCCTGAATCTTTAAACAGAATCGTGTGACCCAGAGACATCACGTGAGGCAGCCCCCCTTTGACTTCCTGATGAGAAGTCGGCCGCCAGTCAGGCTGTGTTGTGCCCAAGCGGTACTTCTACAAGAGAATCACCTAGTTCAAATTCTCCTTGTAGTCACAGTTTCAGCTCATTGGCAATCTTGCTGGCAATATTCTTAAATCCAATAGAAGTTCCTGATATCCTCTTGAACCGAACACCATTCAAGCTAAGTCTTGGCAACTTACATACCTGAAAAGTACACATTTATCAGCTGAGAGCAGAGAGGATTGACATATTTGTATGAGTAATTCCATATTTCAGTCGCTATGTAAATGTTTATGGTTGAAGTGGCAACGGAAGTTTTGTAGTATGTTTATGATTGCTGAGAGTAGTGATGTCTATAACTATCTAGAAAAGTACATACCAACCAAAGTACAGTATGTGATTCAAAGTCAGCACTGATCAGTCTTTCACCGATACATAACAATACGGACATAAGAAAAAGAAAAATGTCTTTTTTTTTCTGTGAAATCTGAAAGCAATCACTATAGACTGTAAAGTCTAATAACAGTTTAAAGACTGTAAATCAATGATGTAACAAAAATATATGTAAACTGTTTTGGTTTGACCATAGGAGACAAAAAGAGAAGTTTTGTTCAAGGTTCAAAGTTCAAGGACTTGCTATAGGACAGGAAGGAATGGAGAAGAGCCATCGCATGTCAAGCCCCAGCATGAAGGCGGGAAAAGGACGTTATACAAAGATGACCACGACGATGATGAGAAATGTGAAAATGAGAATATTCTGAAATTGTTAGGTCTAACCTTGGATAGAGAATGTTCGAAATGTGTGGATCAACTGCATGAATGCTTCATGAAAGCACAATGTAATACGTTAAGAAATGCAAAAGGGAACAGGAAATTATAACAAACACTGAACCAAATCTGGCATGACATTAAGGTTGGTAAAGAGAATTTGTGAAAAATGTATGCTTGAAAAATAATAGACAAAAAGTGTACACCTGGAAGGTGTTCAATTGTTCTGTAGTGACATCCTCTTGGAGGGGGGAAGAACCATTAGCAGCAAAACTGAGAAATGATGTATGAAATATAACTGATAATGCATTCTGGTTTTGTGTTTTTAGTTATAAAAACTTTTAAGGCTTAAGGCCTCTAAGTCAGGATTTCTAATACTACATATTTCAAATGAATCCATGAAAGACCACAGGATTAACCCTCTGTAATGTTGTATTCAACAGAGGAACTAACTTCTCAACTTATAACAAGTGACGTGATGAAAACAATCTTCATCAATCCCTGAAGAGTATGTCAGCACCAACACTACTAAAGTGAGATATCCATAAAATAAAAAAATTGTACAGTACCATATTCCTAAATTTGTCATTTTTTATTCTTGCAATGAAAATAAGTTTGGGTACAAATGTCCACCATGGTACCCACCTCAATCTCCCATTGTACTAAGGAGTCTGTGTTGGGGTCCCCATGTACACATAGGAGTAAGAACTTTTCTCGCTGCTCATAATCACAGTTGTTTGCATCTAACACCTGGAACAAGAGCACAAGAACACCCCATTAGTTATGGAGCAGTATTCTATAGTCTGGTTGTTGTAACTTTCCCATGCTGCATTAGAATATGACAATTTTTGATGACTTGCAAATATGCAAAGAAAATTCTAATAATTCTAGACTCACACTTACATTACAAATACAAGACACTGTCCTGATACCGAAGCTATCTCTCTACTTCAAGACAATTAAACATAACATAGTACTGTACTTGGGACTTTCTGCTACATAATGACATGCAAAACACAAGACCCATTATTAGGCCATTGAATTACATTTAAGTTCTCATGCAAATGTAATGACAAAATAATGATGGAAAAAAATTCGATTCCAGCATCATGCCGGTTTTATTAAACCCGTGAATAGCCTGCTTTTTACTTTCATAACCTTGTTGAAATTAAAATTATACAGGAGCACAGAAAAGCTTCATTTAACTTAAACATGTAAAAATAACTGCATGAATGCTTCATGAAAGCACAATGTAATACGTTAAGAAACGCAAAAGGGAACAGGAAATTAAAACAAACACTGAACCAAATCTGGCATGACATTAAGGTTGGTCTACAAGCAGCCACAGTCTATAAATGTTGCTGTGGTAACAACAGGTTTAATGACACCAATGTGCACACAGATCATGAAAATTTGGGAACCACACTGAGCTTTCCTACATCGCTTACAAGAAACTGACTGTTCCATGGAGCACAGGGATGGGAAACCAATGAGACCAAGAACAAGAAGTTAAGTGGCACAGACCTATGAGAATAGTGTTATGTAGGGAGTGTGTGGTATGCAAGATGTCCTCCTTTACTCAGGGGTGGATCAACAAAGGGATGTGGTGGGGGAGGGGGGAGCAAGGGGTATCGAGGGAGATAGCTGCTAGCATGAAGACAGTGTGTTAAGCAGGACATGCAGCGGGTGGATTACTTTTCGTCGCTATTCATGGTGCTGGGGGTGGTCTACCTTGCGAATCTCGGCCATGATGTCATTGGGGTCGCGTGAAGAGGTGGTTTTCATGCTCCACGTGAAGCGCAATGACCTAGGCTTGACTTGTTCATCATTAGTATTCACAGATGGTGGGCTGTAGAAGTAAACAATCATTGTAATGTCTTATAAACTAACGCACTAATGAAATTAATTGATGATGATGCTAGTAGTGATATTGATGATTAATATTTACATTTTGTACCTTGCATGCTAAGTAATAAAACAATTCTAATATCTACCTTATTTCTTACTTTCCTTGTATACCATTTTTTTGCATGAACTCATTATGCAAAAATTCTACGGTCCCCTCATAATAAACTAAAATATTAAGAACAGGAAAGAATACGAAGCATAGTAACTAAGACGGTGCCAAGACCTAAGCTACGAAGAAAGACTAAAGGAAATGAAACTTCCAAAACTTGAAAAAAGGAGAGAAAGAGAGAGGAGAGTTTAGATACAATACATATATGAATTGACTAACGACCAGAGAGAGACACACAATCAACGTACATTCTTAAGAAATAATTTCCTTCGAAATTACGGTGATTAAATTTCAAACTTCATTTTGCCAGCTTTTGGTGTAAATAACTTTGCCAAGTAATTGAGAAAAAAGGTTATTTTCACAGTTGAAGGCAAAATAGTGTTGATCTTCATGCTGTAACTGAACACAGCAACAATTGCTGTCACCGAGGCACCGTGCAGCTAATACATATTCTCACTTGGAAGTGATTTCTCTAAATTTCAAAGGAAATTAACTTACTTTATTTTGCAGTGACTGCAGAAAGATTATTTATTTCCTCTGCTAATGACAAAAATAGGCAGACAGTGAACCTGCTGTACCAAAACAGACACTAAACACACGCAGATGACATCACTGAGACCTATCAAGGCAACCCACAGCAAATATTCTACATGCGAGCTTGAATCTTAATTGTTCGTTCAAACATCCTTACTCAATAATTCCCAATAGGAACATTCTGAGTAAGGACCATTTGCAGTAGTGTGTTTGACTGTACTTCCATCACTAAATCAGTCGGGAGCCTCCCATAAAGAGTCTACCTGAAAAATTATGCCCTGGGGCTGGGCGGGCAACTTTTTGCATTACATATAATTATGTGTTATGGTATTCTAATTACTAACTTTGATAGGTAATTACATTTAACTAGGACTTGTTTCGGTATCAGTTTCTTTCATTCAGTGTTCCAGCCGGGCTACGTTCGAGACTTCGGGTAGTTCATTCTATATGTATAAATATAGGGTTACAGGGCGAGCAGTTCAGTTATCTGGTCGCACTCGATCTATACACTTACTGTACATACTTGGATCTACTGGCCACAAGGAATCCAGTGAGACGTTGTCATCCCTCACTAATATTACGCAGTGTTGTTTTATCTGCGTGTACTCTGCTGTACTGTCTCACTGCACTACATAAAATCCCTGCATGTCAACTTGGAGTTTTACTTTCATCCCAGAATACAACAATATGTAAATCTCCTTTTATGAGCAAACAATGTAGGTAAAGAGACTGACTACCTTGTATTTGGCAGCCAAGTAGTACACCCTCCTTTACTTAGAACACACTGCCAGCATTAATACTCATCAGGTGCCATGAGGGTTATGTGCATGGTTGACTTTCCCTCTTATTCTGTTTTCTGTTCTCATATTTCACCCGTTTTGGGAATCACAGCCCATTAAATATGGACGGAATGTGGACTAATATGAAAACTGTTCAGGTTATCATAGATCATCAACATGAAGCAGGTCTTAGTAAAAAAAGAGTTTTGAGCTGCACACTATCCATGAGCTGATACAATATTTCAAAGTTGGTGGCGGCAAAGGTTTACCTCTCTAACAAGAGCTCTGGAAAGCCCCGCCCCGTAAGGTATCTGACAAGACAATGAAGTGTCTCAGGAGGAAGCTGGAGGTTAATTCAAGCCTAAAAGGATGTCAACTTAAGGAAGAGAATCTTGATTTTCTTGCTGGCAAACAGAAAACTAGTCAATGATACACTGTACTGTAACCTTGCCAAATAGAAGCCACTAATAATTAATCAACAAGAAAGAAAAGGATACAATTGAATTGGCTTCAGATGAGTGGCTTAAAGTTTTGTGGTCTGGAGGAGGCACTTCTTTGCGTAAGTGGTACAACATCCAACAAAGTGTACAGGCACCCAGGCTCTGATACCAATGACCTGAACCACTACACTCACAAAACCACAAAACACCCTAAGAGTTTGCTATTTGGGGATCCTTAGCTTTTCATGGGCTAAAAATACCCTAATTACACTTCTGTCATGAAAGAAGTGAATTTGGAACTGTTAATAGACAATCTTGAATTATCTTTAGAAAAGAATCAAAGGCAATATTTTCCAGTATGATACAGAACCAGATCATACTGCTAAAATAAAAGACGGGCCTGATAATCCACCACATAATCCCCCAATAGATAACTTAGGGGTAGTAATGAAGGCATAGTTAATCCTCCAATAGATAACTTAGGGGTAGTAATGAAGGCATAGTTAATCCTCCAATAGATAACTTAGGGGTAGTAATGAAGGCATAGTTAATCCTCCAATAGATAACTTAGGGGTAGTAATGAAGGCAAAGTTAATCCTCCAATACATAACTTAGGGGTAGTAATGAAGGCAAAGTTACATGGCCGTGACACTACACTCCAAACTAGAAGCAAAAAACACCTAACATCTGGCTGATAATTATCGCTGACCAACATCGCAAGGTATTAAAAAAAGAAAAGAAATGGAATAAAGTGCTTAGTACCACAGGTTTAAAAATATCTATAATATTAGTGAAATTATTACACACATTGACACCTTAACTTTCATGATTATATTTTCTTAAAATTCATATATGTGACAATGCATGCTATTTTTCTATCTATCAGATGGATAATGTTTCCACGTGAGCGACAGTAAGCAGTGTCTCCACAATGCATTGCTACAGCCACAAAACACCTACCTAGCAGCTTGCCTAGGTGGTGCTTCCAGGGGGCTGAAATTTGAAACAAAGCAGAAAATCAAACAAACATGCAAACATTCTAAATATAAAAATATCCATTGCAATAAAACTTATTTTAATGTAGAAAATCTAAATCAAAAGTAAATTTCAATACTAAGCAAGGCCTTGGACCGCTTATAAATAATCAAGAGATATATTTGTTATTATTGAAAGAGCCAATTTTACATAGCTAACACAATTAAAACAAGCTACAGCAAATCTTTTGTATCATATTTAGAACCAAGTTGAGAATGAAGTATAATATAACACAGTAATTAGCAATACTTTTATAATCTGCGCACTCTCAGCTTTTAAATTCAATTTCTGCAGTTGTTTGACAGTGGTTGAGGCAAAAGAAGCAAAATCTTTATTAACTAAACATAAAGCCTCATACTCGTGCAATATGTTTATTCCAGGCATCCTCTACAAAATCTAAAATTATCAAATTGATATTCTGTGTGTGTGTGTGTGTGTGTGTGTGTGTGTGTGTGTGTGTGTGTGTGTGTGTGTGTGTGTGTGTGTGTGTGTGTGTGTGTGTGTTATTAGATTTCCATTATTGTTTGCACCTATATATGACCGGACTCAATCCCTTAATGTTACAAGGTTATAGGTTACCCTCTACGAGCGACTGATGTGACGTTTGTTGCCTTTGGTGTCTTGATTGTGTAAGTGTGTGTGCATTTCACCATCTGTAGCATAAAGGGCCTGAGCTATACTCATGTGGTCCTGTTTTCATATCATGTTTTTTCCGTAAATTGATGCACATTTTTTGCCATGATCACTTTTCCTCGTCCCCTCCCGGCATCTATACTTCTAGGAGCAAAACTTTAATTCTTCGTGTTACTCAGAAATCTTCCTTTTCAAAAATTTTCCTTGTGTCCCTAAAAATATTCACTTTTTCTCTTTGTAATAGCAGGTTCTTTCTGTCAATTTCTCCAGTCATTTATCAGTTTATATACATTAACTACGTATCCTCTCTCTCTCTCTCTCATTCTTCAAGTGTTTGCAAATGCATTTCATTTAGTATTTCCTGGTAGGTTGGATCTGTAAATTCAGGCTTAGTTGCTAACCTTTTTATTCATTCCAATTTTTTAATATTCTATATATTGTGAGGGCACCACATTATTTCAACTTACATACTCTGGTTTTGGTCTAATCATTTTAGTGATTATTTTAATCATATTTTTATCCATGATGTGAAAAGCTACCCTTATGTTCCTCATCATTTCATATGTATCATCAAATACTTTGTCTATATGCTTTTGAGTTTTTTAAATTTACTTTATCTATATCTATAAAATACTTTATTTATATGTTTTCTGAATACAGATAATCCTGAAACACTATTCCGAAATATTTTTCTTCATTTTTCCGAGTTACTAGAGCATTTCCCAGTTTGCATGTCTAGGTCTCTCTCCACTTTTCCCCATTTCCAGTACATGTCATTCACTTGGATTAAATTCCAATCTCTTCCATTTTCCATAATAGCCTTTTATGTGTTTTTTGTCAAATACTTGCAGACTGCCTTTCCACCCATTCTTGTGTTATATCTATCACTCTAGAGTAAACACTCACTAAGATGGTAACACATGCTTTTCTTTCTTCTAATTCCTTCATTAGTTTCAATATATCTTCTTTGCTTATCTTGATGTCCCATATCTGTCTTTCTTTTCTCCCAGTGGTTGTCTTAGCTCCGTTTCTCTCTGAACACTTGAAGGTTATCCTAAGACTATAGGTTACAAGAAAGATTGGCCTCTCTGAGCAAGGGGATTGGAAGGGCATTGGTGTGGCCATTTTGGTCTGCTTCAATGATCAATATATTTGTGTCTTTTATAGGCACGTTCTTGTGCTATGACCTTAAACTGTCTTGGGGTAGAAGTGGTTCAAGAGGCGAGTAGCTTAAGTCATATGGGATGAAAGCTTTCTGGCGTACTCAACTGTCACGAGAAGGTCGAGGCTGCCCCTCAGAACCAAACAATTGATCTGAAACTCTAATGACTAAAGATTTTGGCAAGTTTTTTTTATGCAAGTTGCAAAGCTGAAATGTGTGTGAGTGTGATACATAAATGTGGAAAGAAAAAAAAAAAAGAAAAAAAAAGAAAAATAAAATAAATCAAATCGGCCATATAAAAAATTGCAGTTTACAAATGAACTTACACAAGGTACAAATAATTAGAGGCTTCACTACTATATTTCTAACATCTGGTGCCATATGACTCCAGCCAGCATAGTCCTAAAAACTCACTCAATATGCTTTTAACACAATGTATGAATATGTCTCAGTATTTCAGTAAGACTCAAGGAAATATAAAAAAAAATAAAAAAAATAAAGAAATATGATATTGGTGAATGGAGTCCGTCTCAGTCTGTCTCCATCCAGTAAGTTTCCATATATTTTTTGAAATAACAAAGTAATATTTTTTAATCAAGGAAATGATCAAGGTTGGTATTTCTTTACCCAAATGCCAAATAATTACACTATCACAATTATAACATCAATATGGGTAGGAAATAGTACGATACCATTTTCCCTTTGAATTGTTTATTTCCACTGTTTCCTTACATGATACAGTATAAAACATATTGGCCACTAGCATATATTTCTTTGCAAAGGATTATAAATAGTAGAATAGATCAGGCACGATAAATACTACACAGAACTATTTCAATCCTGCCCATGCTCTTAAGGCATTATTAGGCTTTATGCATACCATGTTATCAGGAATGTGTGAGCCATAACAGTTGTTTGGTAGTATTGATTAGCTTTGTGTACAGCCCTGGTGTTAGGCTGCTGGAAATGATATAATATCTTTATGGGTTTCCAAACAATATACAGCTGTAATATCCATTATCCAGAAGGCTTGGAACCCTAAGATAGTTGGATCTTGGATAGATAGTTGGAAGCATATCATCGATTGTCTAACCTCACAAGATATGTGAAAACCTGACGTTAAACATAAAGTGACGACTCCACACTCCATACAAAATTATGGTAATAAAAAAAAAGTTGTGGATTTTGGATATTTTCAATTTTCAAACATGCAGATATAGAATTTTGACTCTGTACCTGACTAAGAAAATTGATGAGTTGACACACACACATACACACAAATAACATGCGATCCTACTTCATGAGTTTAACAATTCATGGGTTTATTGCCGCTGAGAATGAGCCTAAGTTAGTGCTAAACTCAACTACCCACTAAACTGAAAACCCTCAAGTCATATAAAACTTCCATGGAAGAGGGTTTTGAAACCTTTGGCATTTTATGATATGTAGAAAGCCCATCCAAAGCCCTTCACTCCTTATCCACATATGAATTATACTTAGTGAAGCCTCTAATTACAACGTCCTCAAAACTCTGTACAAATGTAAAGACAAAATACATACACTTAATGTTAACATTGATATCTTACCGTTTTGAGAATTTGGAAGATAGTTTGGAGAAGAAGCTGGTTCTGCTGCCAGACGACAGTACACTGGTGTCTTGTGTGGTTAGAGGGGCTCCAACTCCTCCGTAGCTGTTGTTGTTGCGTCGGTTTTGTCCACTGTGGAACGTTGATCGACTTTGGTGGTTTCGAGGGAAGGGATTGCGATTGGTTGAGACAGGTGATACAGGAGTTTTGTTCGATGAGCTGAAACACGACAAATGCAGAAGTGTCAATGATAATTTGCACACGTTTATTTATGGTTGTTGAGCTGCTCAAAATTACACCTGACATTTCTACAGTACTAGGGATGTTAAGAGCCTCAACAATAGAAAACGTATGGCATATGATTTGGGAAAAATGTATCAGCATAATTTTCTTTCTTCAAAGGAACTGTAAACAGTAAATTTTCAGTCTTAAATGTCAATTAGTTGAGAATGTTATAAAAAACTAGCAATAACAGTGCATGCTATAGAGGCATTCACTAATAGTCTTAGCAACATCTGAAGGCACCAGAACTACAAAGGTCATGCAATAATTTATTGTTAGGCTCGTCACACCACCCTTTACAGATACCAGACCTTGGTAGGCACGAAATTACCGATATGTGTGATGGTGTGTCTGTGTGTGGCTTATGCTATACCTGCTATATACACGCTGCCATGCAACTTTCAGAAATACGTTCAGTAGGGAAACGACACTGATAATGAATGGTGCAGGAGCAGAAGACACAGGTGTTGGTGCAAGCAAAAAGCAACAATTTGTGTGCACCCACACAGAGACATACTACCTTGACCGTAAAGGATCTAGGGGGTGGTCTAGGGGCGAGAGATCCACTCGACCTGGACCAGCACCCGTGCCCGCAGAAATGGATGCTGACTTGAAATGACCTTTTGCAGGTCGAGAGTTAGTGGCTGTCGAGGGGTGGCCATGGGACAGGCTGTCCACCGGGGCCCCCACCACACTTGAGGGAGGGGCCCCAGGGAGGAGTGGTACTGCAGCCACACCACTGTAGTCACAAGACAACCAGAGTTATGACAGGCCACACACACATGGACACACACGCAGGCTGTCACTCACCCCCTTCTGAGCCACATACCAATGAGAGGCCACTGATTGGCACCATCCTTATTAATACAATTGTTACCAGGGATCAACAAGCTGCTTTTACAGCTCTATCACTGATGTCCCTGAGAATTCAGCTATGGACATAGCAGCAAAATGTTCCCAAGAAGGCTTTTAGGTATATAAATAAGGGCTCAACTAGAAGAAGGTGCCTGTGACTGAGTAAGTCATGCACGGGAAACCATCAAGATCCAGGAGACCACAGACCCAGAAAGTCAACGGAGGGACAGATGCATTGGAGGAGGGCTTCAAGTTTGTTATGGGCAGCAGTAGCACTACAAGCAGCACTTGCAATAGCAGCAGCACCAGAAGCAGCATTAGTTATCTGCTACATTAAGCCACTTCAGTTAAGTACTCACTTCAGCTGTACCAACACAGGAGTTATGACAGACTATGTACTGCCAAGTGTCCTAGGCCATAACTAGTGACTCATGTCTCAAGGTAGTAGTACATATGTAGTTCTGTGTGCAGTATATATATATATATTCTGTCTAGAAATTCAGAACTCTGGTTTGCAGCATTCATCGATTTACTAATTACAAAATGAGCATTCATTGTTGTCACAGGAATCAGAATCAATCAAATTTATGGCAAACCAAAAGCTGATTTCTTTGTTTATCTGAGGGTGGGTGGCACTAAGTGTTGGCAAGGATTATGTATAAGGTATTATTACCAACTGCTGTATATAGTACAATCAGTGCACGAATGACACACAATGACATTACACGAGCTTTGGTTTACACAAAGGCAGACTGGAAAGTGGGAGGTCAAATATAACTATAGCCATTCAACAATCAAGACATACTTCTTAGTGGGTAGTCTGATTAAATTAACAAATGGGATACGATATCAGCAGGGAAGGAAAGGCAGCCACTTTAGTAATACAGATGAAAAACTTGTACTGCACCATTCAATTTCAGTTTATATAAACTTTCAGCAGCATTATGTAATGCATCTCGTAGTGCAAGATATTATGCATACATGTAATATAACTTATATAGGAGCACAGTCCTATATTCATAAACTGAATGGTGCCATCTTCTCACTGTATCCTGGGATGACACAAGCACTTACTCACCCTCGGATAAAACCACTCAGTGTTTTGCGGGCGAGTCTCGCAGGAAAGAACGAGCGTCTAACAGGAATGTGGACACTGACAGACAGACAACACATAGGGGTCAGATCTCTGTTGTTGGTAACAAACTTCCCCATCTACTGTAGAGCTAGTGGGCCCCCTGCTATGCCTGAATCCATTGGAATTTATTTCGAGCAGGAGTGGTTAAGGCTCCAGCACAGTAGCATGTCTACTCTCATAAGCAATTTTGTAAATTGCAGAGATACACAAAACAAAAACAAAAACTAAAACAAACAAAATTTCACACTAATACACTAAGAACCAATTAATTTTCAGCATAAACTTGGGAGTTAAGGGAAGGCACTGCTCAGTACTAGTCCCTCCGACCAGTGCTGAGCAACGGAGGCATCATGCACCTACAGGGACAAATACGCCTTCACGGACATCTCTTAAATATAATTTGGGCCTATTGGTAAATTTTCCAATATTTCGTTAAAATGTCATTTTAATACCGAGGCATACCGAACTGGTATTTCTTGAATCTGAAATAACTGAACCTCATTCACCACATTACTTTTGCATTCTATACAGAGGCACAATACATCAAGCATCCAAAGCCCTTGTATGATATGAGTCCGTGCAAGTGTACAAGTGCCACTAGTTTTGAGTTCACATAGTAGCAAGTTCTGGGCAACAAGATCTAGTAGTGGAGGCGAGCGAGTCTGTACATTCATCAGTTTATGGCAGAAAATTACTGACAAGTGCATACTCACTTTTCTTGTGTAAAGATCTTTGGCAAGATTGTGAATCCCATTGGGGGCAGTTTTGCACAAAGCAATTGTCAGGGATTAACTATAAACATTCATATAATAAACATGGTAATTGGTTTCAAATATCCTCCACTACCTTGTTGGGTCACAGTTGTGAATGTGTGTAACCAGCCAATATTAGAGATATTAATCAAGGGCTCTGCTTCTGATTCATGTCATAACCATTTTCCCGAGGCACACAAGGGAAAATGACTTCAAGAAGTGTTAGCCAAACTCAAAATGGATGCTAGGCAACATTTTTAGCTTAACCTCAATGAACACACCCTTGGAAGTTATTGGTGACTGTCATTAAAACAGCCATAATCAAACTTCTCAAGAGTGAGCTCATTTTGACTTTGAGGTTGTGATAAAGATGAAGAGCCTGCACCAGGGGGGGGGCGGGGGTCAGGTGGGGGGGGGGGGGGGGGGGGAATAAACTGTACTCACTCCTGAACCGTGTGGACTATGGCTTCATTACACACGTTACTCTCTCCCTGTGAGCCCCTAAAGGCATAAGGAATTATTGAAATTTTCTTCCAATTCAGATTCACCTTACGGACTAGATGTAGAAATAATTGAATATTTTTCATGTCTAATCAAAGCTTCTTCCTAAGGATATCTCAGAAAATTTGAATGATATAAAAAGTAGATGATCAAGAAATTGTGGCATCTAAAAAGCTGTGGTAATACAATGTCATTCAGATAAGTGTATATCTAAATGCATTGATACATAAAAATTGTGATCAGAAAGTGAGGTGCCAATCAAATTATTAAATAATGCAGAATAATTTTGCAGTGAGTCTAAAACCTGGTCAAAAGTGAGGACTATCTATGATGAATGAGAAAAAATTCATCAAAAATTTGTGTCCAATGCTGTCACCTGTGAAAATTTCTGATTTGACCCTAAAAAAATAGCAAAATAAATGAATATATAGCTAAATAAATGTCAAAAAACTTACAAACAAATCATATTGCTGATAAGATATAGTAAGTAAAATATAGTCATATGTATTGAAATAAATTCTATAGAAAAAAAATTCATGTTATATGGATTGTTTGAGATGCTATCAAATGCTCAATTCATAAAAATCTTCAATGTATACCTAACCTCAATTTGCCAAATGATTGCTAGCATGTGTACAAAAAGTGAATAATGAAAATAGCATCAGCACGGAGGCATTACTATACCCGACCAAGGAGTAATCACGTCTTGAAGTAACATGCAACACCGGCTGCAAGGTCAAGGGTTTCAAAGCAAAGGCAATCAGTGAGAAGCTGGTGAGTGTGATATTGTTCACACAAGCTGTTTTACTCCTTGTTGTCCCCTGAACACCGCAGAAAGAATTTCACAACTGACAGCAGGCTGGCATAGCAAGACAGGTACAGTCTCAAGCTGGTCATTTCTCAAGTGGTAGGCATGTTAATGGTGTTGAGGATAACAAGTATCCCCACTAAAGACCAGGACAAAGTAACACTTAATACTGGTATAGTCTAATGAGTCCCATTGAAATATTGTTGTATTTCATCAAATGAACTTAAATTTTTGGATACAATGGTGACACCAAGAAGATTTTGCAATAGTTTCATTCATACAAAATATTGGTATGACAGTTTTGTGAGTGAGAATGCCAAAGTAAAAATTCAATATACTTAATGGGACACACCACATAGAGAATCTTGGACTTAAAAATGGATTATTCTATGTACCTGGCAGAGTCTGGAACGTTCGTAATATTCGTCTTTTCTGTTGACGATGCTTTACTGGGGTCGTAGGTGATGGTTGAGCGCCGCCCCGAGCCACTCATCCTGGTGGTTATGGTGTTGCTCTTCTGGGCAACGCGAGACTTTCCAACACCAGGACTTGTCGCTCCGGCTCCTGTCGAGAACATCCATTAATGAAATATAACACCCTGGTATAATTAAAACTTACATTACATTCTCTAAAGGTGGATTCCTCAACAATCTTTGAATGATGATGGAGAGATGGAGGCTCTTTAGCCGTGACTATTCCCCGAGGCAAAGTTTTCAGAAGGAACAAGTGTCAGAGCTATGTATAGGTTGAAAAGGTTTGGGTATAGTACGGGAAAAGGATATATTTGCTCACAAATGAAAACAAAATTATAACTATTATTGAGCCACCGCTTACCTCCAGTTTTACTTGGTGCTCCTGAAGAATCGAGGGCAGTGATGTTTTGGTTCTTGAGTGCCGCCGAGCGGGAACTAGAGGTAGTGGGAGCTCCTCCCTGTGCTAGCCTGGCAGTGTTCTCCCTGATGGTCGCAGAATCAACGGTGTTCTGCCGCCGGAAGTTGTTGGTTCCTGCATGGTTCTGTGCATTAGTTGACACAGGAGTTGTTCCTCCACCACCTGTTAAGTTATAGATCATGAATGAATTCTTTATCTCACATCAGCTAAGTAGCTTATGAATTTGCTGAACTGTTCATTGAAAGTTCTGCATGGATGTGGTAGCTCTTGCTCATGACACAAAGTTGAAGATTTTGTAAAACCATGCATATTCTTTTCAATGAAAAAAATTAATTATACTTTAACATCTGATATTGTACGTATAGTTAAAACAGCGGACATCTGGGGCTCGTGAATGCATTTCGGACAAGCAAGCATTTAAGTGATATATTCCATAACCAAGCATATGATTAACTAAAAGTAAATAAAAAGATTCCATCAACAGTGCATTTCTTATCACCTTTTGTTAATACGTAATCAATTGCTAGTCTCCCAATAAAATACATGCTATAATAATTTCATAAGTCTGATTCCAGGTTATGAGGTTCAAGTTGTAATGAAAGATGCACTGTTCCACCATTATAATCGCAAAAAAGTGTATAATGTCTATAAATGTCAGTCTCAACAAAAGCAGTAACTCATATTCTTGCATGTTATGCTGACAGCCTGAACACATAATGATGTTAAATTTCAACAGAGTGAGGCAAGCAGGGATGAAAGCAGGCAAGGTTAAGAGCTGGCCCTCAACAGCTTTACAACCTTAATGCTGCATTTTAGGTGGGAAGTCAGAACATATGCATACTCTTCTGAACTTAATCAACCCTAAGACTGCAGGGTGTCATACAAAACGGAAAAAAGACGGGTTGAAGGGCTTAGGCAGAGCACTACTTACTTTTTGGAAATCGAACTTCTTCACTTGAGGGGGGAGGGATTGCTTTCAGATGGGGGGAAACCTAACTATCATTCTAACTCATTCTTCTTACAGCACATTTTCACTGATAAATTTCAATGTACCTATATATTTGTTATTTGTTTAGACAACTTTGCCTGCATCTCCTATAAAATATTACACCACACAGTAAATGATCATGTCTTCAAATAGCTTAAAAGACAAAATTCAGATCAAGAATGACAAATGTAAGTTCTCTCATTGAATACATAATAATGTATTGTGTCAATATATGAGCATATACTATTTAAGCCTTGCCTGAAAAAAGTGAGGGTAAGAGAGCCTGCCTTAAGTGGCAGATCAGAAAACATCAGAACTTCTACTGCTGCATCAAAGTTGAAGTGTTCCACTTTGACTTTGCAATCAGAAATTCTTGCTAACATGGTTATAGGAGCCACCACACAATGGCACTGTCTTCAATCAAGTTATTGTGAGGAGGAGGAGACATCCGGCTACTTGTGACTTGCCGCGGGGAATGCCTAGGTACAACTCGGGCTGTATGGGGCTGGGAACCCCCTCTTACTAAATGGTGCACTAATAGGACATGAGAAGTGATGGTATAAACTTTTTATGTTATATCTATGGGGTTTTGAGTAGATTTTTTAATATAAATTTATGACACAGGTGGCTGGGTGTGGGTGGCACATAACATTCCTTTTACTGCAAGGTTCAGCCGGTTATGGGTTAATGAACGGATGGTGATTATTTATGAAAGTATGTAGGTCCAGAAGAATAAGGCTGCGAAATGATAATGAAAAAAAGGTTAATGTGAATAAACGCATTAACTGCAAGATACATATGATGAGGAATGAATAAGCCCATTAAAACTGGAACACAGCACTGGGGCATAGGAAAAGGAATGCAGTTTTCGTAAAATGAAGTGATAAATGTTGGGAAGTCAGTGGGCAAACTACTAGTTAACAGTTGTAGGATTTTACCATGGTCAAAGAGCTAGATCTTCAAAATAAGCTTGCTAATAATACACAAACCAGTATCATTAAGTTCTTAGGCTTACTTTTCGGTAGATCTGCATATCAAAATTGATTCTTTTGCTACTTTTTCAAATTGTCACAAAATAGACAACTTTAATACATCTGGGTTCAACAAATCCATCCCTTTATTTGAATGTTGGAAATTCATACCTTCCTATGCAATATTTCCTTCACATAAAGACATGGAAATCTTTTGTCAACTGATCAGAAACATGCATTATACAGACCATCAAATATGGTAGTATACGTAAGCATGTGAATGACTAAATTAACAGTACCATTATGATCTCTGGAAATCAATAGAATAACCAGTGACATATGTTCTCCTGATAGAATGTTCCCTACACCAAATCTATGAACAACACTGATGCAAAGTTACACGATGATCTGTTTTTTTATCTCATTCCTCAGGACCATTCACAACTTACAAACTTGCGAGTTTGGAATTTATTGGAAACATCATTCATGCATAAAGCTTGTTTCTGAATTGGTTTGCATTATTCTTTGTATTAGATGCATATAATGGTGGGAATGAAAATTATTACGTGAGTAATACGCTCAACTTAGTAAGTTAAAATAAAACCTGGAGTTAAGGTGAAGAAAGGTCAGAATGATTTAGTAAATTAGTCCAATAACAAAGAAATGAAGAAATTCATAAACAAACACAAACTCAAGTTATCAAGTCTTTCAGTGTTAATTTATGCCACTGCAAAGCTGGTGCAAATCAGTGGATGGCAATGGGGTTACCAAATGATGATGAAAAACATTGTTATGGCAAACTAAAAACAAAACAAAACCAGATAGAGGACCCTGAGGTAGTGCATAATCAAAACAACAAAACAATGTTAGTGGTAAATGAGGGAGGGGGGGGGGGGAGTGAGCCACTGTGATGCCCGTGTTTCAACTCACGAATAGTCTCCCCACCAGAGGATGCTCTGCGCGAGGAAGGCTTTGAGTTGGTGGCCGAGACAGAGCGGTGGACTCCTCGGTGAGAGTGAGACGGGGACTGGGCGGCGCCACTGGACTCCTGACCTCTAGGCGTTAGACTCGTGTTGCGTAGCGAAAGGGAACTTCCCGACCTGGAGCCATCACTCTCGAGCTGAAACATCACTCATTATCACACGCTATCTATAGATCCTCCCATGCTATTTCTATGAAGAGATTCACATAGTAATATTTACATCAAGAATTAGTAATGCTGCAAAGGATATGTCAACAGTGATGCCACCATAAGTACATACCATTGCCTACTATTCCTTACTAATCAAAGAAAGAAAAAAAAGAAAATAAAGAGCTGCAAGATTTATATGCTCAAAATAAAGGTGATGAATAGTGAGCTAGGAAAACGTGTGTAATCTAACATATAAACATAAAGGTAATACCCACATCTGAGGATCTCCGGCCCAGCAGCAGGTAGGTGGCGTACACGTCGTCATATTTCTGACTTTTCAAACTCTCCTCAATCTCCGTCCTTAGGTAACCCATTTCACTCAAGATGTCAATTCTCTTAATATCATCATAGTCCATAGATGGTTCAATATAGGGCTTGAGTTCCTCGTCTTCATAACCAATATTCATCCATCTGTCTTTCATTATTGTCTGGAAAAATAGAACATTTCAAATGATATAAATTATTACTTTAACACATATATACACCTGTGTGTATGTATCTAGATAAATTTAGTTTAATATATCCACACTCATGCATACATATATATGCTACCTATGTTATATTTTGTCAAATATGATACATTTGTTTAACCCCTTCACACCCAGATCTTTCCTTTGTTATAAAAAATTGTCTGTTGTTAGCCATAAAATTACGAAAAGTAACTTAATATACCAAATTAGATAGCGGACAAGAATACTTAACAGGTCATATCTATTAAATATTGCATATATTCACTAAAAATTGTCTAATGGTGGTCATATTACAATGGAAATTACGCTCTGGGTCTCAAGGGGTTAACTTTTTGACTACCACCCAATACGAGCCCCACCTCTAGCGATGCCCTCCGTGCTGGGTTGAGCACCAGGAACTTCTTGAGCAGGTTTTCACAGTCAGTAGACATGTAGAAAGGTATTCGATACTTCCCCCTTAGTACCCGTTCTCTCAATTCTTTCAAGTTGGACCCATCGAAGGGCAGTGAGCCGGACACCAGTGTGTAGAGGATCACCCCTAATGACCACACGTCAACCTCAGGCCCATCATACTTCTTGCCTGGAAAAAGATACATTTAAAGTCAACAAATAATAATAATAATAATAATAATTTTATTCTCACCCGAAGGCATACAAGAAAAACAACATAATATATAGACTAGGGAATGAACTTAAGTACTAAAGCAAATAATTGATAATAGCTACCGGGTATATACCTCTAAATTAATAATAATAATAATTATTATTTTAATATCACCCGGAGGCATACAGGCAAAAAAGCAACAAGACAAAGACTTATGTTAAGTACTAACAAATGGTTCTATCCTTCCCTACAATCATCTACTTCAATATATAGAACCCACATCTTTAAATAATACCAATATCACGATTTGCACTACGAAAGTCATGACTCATATCATGTAACAAAACATGTTCTCCAGTGTAACACGGCTCATGCACTCACCTTGAAAAAGCTCAGGTGCCGCATAAGGAGGGCTACCACAGAAAGTGTCCAATTTGTTCCCTGGTGTAAACTCATTACTAAAACCGAAGTCTGCTATTTTGATGACCATTTCTGAATCTAAGAGTAAATTTTCCGCTTTTAAATCTCTGTGAATGATCTTCTTTTGATGACAGTACTGTACAGCTGAAACAATCTGAAAAAAACAAAAGCTACTGTCAATCACATTGATTTATGGCCGATCACTATAAGTTCTGTCATTCAAATTAATGCCAACCCTTAAAACAGGAGTAAATTGCAACATACAAAACATCTTCATACCGTAATGATCACACAGAACACATACGAACAAGAAAAACTACAGCTCCCATTAAAGGTCCCCACATCTTGGGATACTTTGCTTTGAGTCTCATTTGGATGATATTTTGCTGCGGTACATACAAGTAACAGAACTATGATTTTTTTTTCTCTTCATTTCTTTGTAATATTCTAACAATTCTTCAACAAAACATAATCTGCAAGCACCAAGAGCAGCTTGTTAATTGATTGTGAGCTGTCTCTAACATTTGCAAAATTATCTGTCAGGTTGGCTAGCAAATCTTACTTTTCATGAACTTTGTTGCATCATAAATAAATAAAAAGTTCATGGCACAAAGACACGCGTCTAAACTGGTGTTATATTAATTCATGAGAAACTTTTCATTGATTAGTATGCTATAAACTTACGAAATAGCCACAGCATGTCTCTGCATTATTATATTCTTAAAAAGAACTCATGAATGTGAATATGGTCTTATCTAAAGGCGTTTTCTTCGGGGGAGCAAGAGAAATTTCGCTTGCAAGAGAAAACATTTCGCTTGCTGTTCCAGGGAAGATGCTTGCCCGACCTGCAAGAAATTTCTTGCGGCAGCAAGCGAAATGTTTGTTTGGGCACTGTCGCGTTCGGCTGACGTGGCGGTGGTTTGTGCTTCAATAAAAGAATGACAACAGTGTACTTTTGACAAAATCAATTACACTTTCTTATTTTAATGTCTTATCATAAAAGTTTGAATCAAATAAGGGAGGTTGCGGCGTGTAATTAAGGATAATATAATCGTCACAGCTGTATATATTGCTTTATATGCATTCGAACATTGTTTACAACAGAACAGCTGGAGTTAAAAACTGGAATGTGTGACTTGATCGAAAATCAACAACTTCACACACCTCACTCTTACCCGATTTGCTGACAATACCATTGGATATTAAGAAACACTGAGACGACTATCGGCTTCCTGGGGAAATTTTGCATCGCATTAGTATAGATTTATAACTGATGTAAGTGCAAGTATACGAAAACAAGGGTTAAGTAAAACTGTGCATAAACATTTTCTCCCACTTGTTTGGTTTGGCTTCATCACCTCATTGCTCGGCTACTTTTGATCACATTAAATTTATAAGCACACTTCCTGAAACTGCACACTCTTCTGACTATGACAGTATAGGATACGTCCCAGTGTGAAAATATTTAGAGGGTCAAAATAGTCATTTGATCTTTGTTTTGCTTACATCTCAGCCGCCGCGTCGCCATCTCATGGAGCAAGCGACAGCGAGCTTTTTTTGCGGGGATACAGCAAGAGAAAAGTGACCGCTTGCAAGCGAAATTTCTCTTGCTCCCCCGCAGAAAACGCCTCAATATAAAACATGTTAAGTGGTTCATGATATCAGAAAACGGATGCAATGCAAGGCTGTATCATTATAGAATATAGAATTATAGATGATGTTAATGAGTCCCTTCCAAGATCCTTACCTGTCTGAACTTTGCCCTTGCTTCCTTCTCCTTCATTCTACCATGGAAGACCAAATAGTCGAACACCTCCCCGCCACTAGCATACTCCATTACCAGGTACAATGTCTTTTCTGTTTCTATTACCTGAGGAAGAAAGATAAATCATTACCACCAACCACTGTCAGCTCACTCTTACACAATCTTGTTACCGAGTCATGACAAAACAGTGATACAGTACTCTGTACATCCTGCCAACAACAAATTTTGGTTTCCTGTCCAGCCTCACTTTACTTAGTTTACTGTCTCTTAACCCCTTCACACCCAGATCTTTCCTTTGCTATATAAAATCATCTGTTGTTAGCTATAGAATTACAAAAAGCAACTGAATACACCAAATTAGCTAGTCGAAAAGGATACTAAATTGGTCATATCTATAAAAACATTGCTTATATTCACTAAAAATCGTCTAATGGTATCAAAATTACAATGGAAATTACGTTCTGGGTCTCAAGGGGTTAATATTCACCTTCTTTCAATTTGGCCTTACAAAGGAATCTCAAATTGAGGTAAATGATTTATTTTTATCTTAGTGAATTCCTGTCTTATATTATTCTCACATGAAACTTAGTGTGCAGGTAAGGTAAAAATCAACATAATGTCAACCAAATTACTTTAAATTGGCCAAATAATATGCAATTTCTAGGCTCAAGACTACATAATATATAAGTGCTGTAATATATACATAAAATAAATCACTAAGAAAACTTACTTGGAAGAGTTTGACAATGTTTGGATGGTCCAGTATTTTCATGATTCGCACCTCTCGAAACAGCTGTTGGAAAAATATGAAACACATGTCTTCATGAGGAAAACCATTAGAGGCAATACGTATAAATAAATGCAAAATGAACTAGAAAAAAGTCTAATCACAGAATTCACTAGTTAATGCTACAATGAAGGTATGAGAACTCGGTATTTTCCTACAAAGTATGGATAACATTTATTCTTCATGAGAAAAACCATTAACCATTAAACCATTAAACCATTCTATCAATATTTGAGGCATAAATCTAGAGCAGCCAATCTAACGTGATTGCTAGAATCTGAATGGAGAGCAAGATAAGAATGGGGCCATCTTTCAGGACTGTCCCAGAAGTACTGATAACAAAGCTTAACTAAATGTCCCCATGATGCCGGAATTTTCTTTAAAAAAAAAGAGTCAGATTCTTTGAACTGGCATAATGTTGACTGCCACTGTAGCAACCTTTATATTGCATCACAATCCTCAAAACAGATGATTGATGGCCCTTCATATAGAAAATAAAGTTAAGTTTATCAAATAAAGTTAAGTTTATCACTCAATAAATATTTATGCATCGTAAGTGATAACCAATCATAGCTCTACAGTTGTTTACCCACCAATCATGATTAATTATTTGACTTCACTCCTACTTAACTTACTGCTTTAAGAAAACAATATCAATAGCTTAGACCAGTGGTTCCCAACCTTTTTTCTGTTGTTTCCCCCTCCAACCAGTTCAACCATCCGGATTTCCCCCTTCATGTGGGCAAGGAAAAAAGTAGCCAAAACACAAAATTAACTTACTTAATAAAACAAGTATATAGACACTATATCCTATATATCTATATATACTTGAAGAAAAGTCTATTTCAACATTCTAAGATTTTTTTTCTTTTTCTGTCGACTAAATGCTAGTAATTGAGATGTCCCACAGGATAAATTTCCCCCTTAGAATTCTGAAATTTCCCCCCAGGTTGGGAAATGCTGGCTTAGACAAACATGTAGTTTTCATTAGATCCACTTACTTTTTGTAATGAGCCAGGATTTAGTTGTGTTTTGTCTATAATTTTGATGGCCACCTGTAAAGAAAGAAAATTATATTAGCACAGTCCTGTCACACCTACAACTGCGTCACACACATACAATAGCTATTGTAAACCTGTAACTAAAAAAACTGTACTAAAAATAGGTATACTTTTTTAATGCACATTTGGCTTTTTTGTTTTTTTAGTTAGGAGTTTAAAGCGTGGGGTTAGGTTAGGTTAGCTTATCAAAAGGTGGGGTTAGGTTAGTTTAATTTTCATATCTCATATACACTCCTTCCTATTAAAAACAACTTGTATCTTGTACACTGTAAAATGACTCTGCACTGTATACAAGGATTCTGCAGCCAGGTATGCAATGGAACACTTCATAAAGAAAATAATATCTATTTTGTGAAGGTATTTAAAAAGTGGGATTGTTAACAGCAACATCACATCTTTCTATATCAAGATGAAACATTGTATGGCACATCAACACATCTTTACGACATAATATGGAAAAGGTTTTAAACCAGTCTACATTTTGGCCACTACTTTTGAAAATTAGTTAACATGTAAAAATTAAATGTATTTCTGGTGTCATGATTTTGAAATGACAACAAAAACAGTATAGAGGAAGAGGTGGAGGAGAAACAAAAGTAAAGAAGTAAGAGCGGACGACTGTGATCTGGTTACGTGCAAGCCCACCCGGCCCACCACAAGCCCACCACACAGCAACCACAGCCGCTCAGATGACATCCAACCCCCTTCAACCCACTGCACGTCCCTGCTCTGCCCACAGCTACAAGACTCATACATTGTTGCCTTGATTGACATTTATTCAAGTGTAGGCCAGAGTCACTGAGTGTGTGATACTATGGAGAGATAGTGAAGCCAAATAACACTTCATACCTGGAAAATACGAGTTTACAATATACCTTTAGCAAAGTATTTTAAGATCATATCAATGTGACGCACTTTCATGGGTCTTTCAGTTGCAGAAATATCGTGATATGCATCACGCGATATTTCTCTCGATTTGGTTAAGCAATAAATTATCCCTGGCTAACGTACATAACACTATAGTCGCCAGTCACTCACCACTGCACTGATGTCGCCAGGCGCCATATATTACGAATTTTAGCATCACTACAAAATTGTATGACACTTAAGAGGCATGCAAAGTAGTTTATATTATGTACATGACACTACATGTCTTCAGTGGCACACACAAGTCTGTTGTGTTTGATGCTAAAATTCGTAAAATATGGCGCCTGGCGACATAAGTGCAGTGGCGAGTGACTGGCGACTATAGTGTTATGTACGGTATGGAGCGTGGTGGTGGTGTCGGTGGTAGTGTTCTCCCCTGCGATAGGAGAAGGGCGGTGACGCGTGCCATAGGGTGACGTCATGTATGAGAGTGAGTGAGCGTGACGTGAGGACCAAGGTTTGATTGTGAGGGAGGGCGGTGCCACATCCCGCGCACAGGGGAGAGACAGAGGTTCATTACACTGCCGTTTCCGCCAAGTTCCTCTCCCTGCCACACAAGTCACCATCGACACTACGATAGCAAATAGACCCTATATTCTGCCTCGGCAAGACTGTTTTCTTTCCCTTGTGTGGCGTCGCTGCCCTGCCCCCAACCCACCTACAATGCATCTCTGTAAAGCGTCTCTACAATGCCACCTCAGGTTCCTCTCCCCGCCTGGTAATAATCGAAGCTATTGTTCCCCTGTCCCTCCCCATCCAGCGGGAAGTTATCACCCACGTTCGATAATAAGAAACACGAGAGGGCGGGAGTAAGAAGCAAAGGTAGGATAGTTTCTGCGCCACCCCAAGGCCACTCACGTCACGCCCCGCCACGGCGCCTGACGGAGGGCACAAGATTCTCTACCTGCGTGACGTCACTTCCAAAACCGGCTCTTCGAAAACGTTACTTAAAAAAAATCATTAAAAGCCAAGATTAGGCAAAGAATACGCTTATACTGTCTTCTTTACATGGCGGACACTTTTACCTGTACAAGACTTAATGAAAAGGCAGATATACAGTGGTGTGTGTGTGTGTGTGTGTGTGTGTGTGTGTGTGTGTGTGTGTGTGTGTGTGTGTGTGTGTGTGTGTGTGTGTGTGTGTGTGTGTGTGTGTGTGTGTGTGTGTGTGTGTGTGTGTGTGCGCGGCGCGCGCGTGCGTGTCATCCTTAGGGAGAAACATTGCAGTATTCTTAAAACTCTCTCTGTCTCTCTCTCTCTCTTGCAACAGCCTTCA
Source organism: Chionoecetes opilio (assembly GCA_016584305.1). Lineage (NCBI taxonomy): Eukaryota > Metazoa > Arthropoda > Malacostraca > Decapoda > Majidae > Chionoecetes > Chionoecetes opilio. Next base: position 88,943 of record JACEEZ010020343.1, read on the forward strand.
AGTATTTCCGGAGAACAAAGAATCATCCCTGTCCACTTGGCTACAAAAGTGACCACTTCCTCTCCTTCCTCCACAAAACCAATACATTCGTCAAGGCCGCGCAACAACCACTACAAAGGTGTGAACTAAGATACTAAGATAACTAAGGGTAAAGGTAACTAAGGTAACTAAGGTAAGGTACTAAGGTGACTAAGGTAAAGTACTAAGGTGACTAAGGTAAGGTACTAAGGTGACTAAGGTAAGGTACTAAGGTGACTAAGGTAAGGTACTAAGGTGACTAAGGTAAGGTACTAATGTGACTAAGGTAAGGTACTAATGTGACTAAGGTAAGGTACTAAGGTGACTAAGGTAAGGTACTAATGTGACTAAGGTAAGGTACTAAGGTGACTAAGGTAAGGTACTAAGGTGACTAAGGTAAGGTACTAAGGTGACTAAGGTAAGGTACTAAGGTGACTAAGGTAAGGTACTAATGTGACTAAGGTAAGGTACTAAGGTGACTAAGGTAAGGTACTAAGGTGACTAAGGTAAGGTACTAAGGTGACTAAGGTAAGGTACTAAGGTGACTAAGGTAAGGTACTAAGGTGACTAAGGTAAGGTACTAAGGTGACTAAGGTAAGGTACTAAGGTGACTAAGGTAAGGTACTAAGGTGACTAAGGTAAGGTACTAAGGTGACTAAGGTAAGGTACTAAGGTGACTAAGGTAAGGTACTAAGGTGACTAAGGTAAGGTACTAAGGTGACTAAGGTAAGGTACTAAGGTGACTAAGGTAAGGTACTAAGGTGACTAAGATACTAAGGGTGTGAAGACAACCAACTACGACAAGCACTGAAAACGTCTACAAATTATCCGAAATTTTGTTGTCACTTCTAACATAAAGGGAACTAACTAACCTAACCTAAGGGGAACTAACTAACTAACCTAACCTAAGGGGAACTAACTAACCAACCTAACCTAAGGGGAACTAACTAACTAACCTAACCTAAGGGTAACTAACCAACTAACTTAACCTAAGGGGAACTAACTAACTAACCTAACCTAAGGGGAACTAACTAACTAACCTAACCTAAGGGGAACTAACTAACTAACCTAACCTAAGGGGAACTAACTAACTAACTTAACCTAAGGGGAACTAACTAACTAACCTAACCTAAGGGGAACTAACTAACTAACCTAAGGGGAACTAACAGACTTAACTTAAGGGCGGCGTTAGCGACGATCAGGGGCGTATTTAGGATCTTGAAACATTGGGGGCTTAGCCCAGCCAAGAGATCTTTACATTTTTACAGGATAATGTTCCAATTTATTTACGAGTATAATGAATGTAAGAATAAAAAAAAATGCACTTCTGTTAACTCTGTCTTATCCATCTGATATTCTCTTCTTTACCTCTCCGAAAGGTTTTTTTGGTGTCTCCTCTGTCATGCACTCCTCATCTCCTCTGTTCTCTCCACCTCTCTCATGTCCTGCTCCTAAGAAGGATGCCATCAGCATACGCTAAGTAACATCTAACCAAATATCTTGTTTTTTACTAAAATTTTATGTTGGCAACAGTCAGAGCTTATCTTATTTTTGTGATTAAAAAAAATAATAATAAATAAAAAAAATAAAAAAAAAGGTATTTGAGATCCGGGGCTATTCATAAAACATTCGGGGCTATAGCCCCCTATGCCCAGGCCTAACTACGCCCCTGGCAACGATTATGAATAGGAGAGCTGCTGCCTCGAAGATTACTAGACCCGGTTGTTCTTCCTTCTTAACCCCTTGAGGCCCAGAATGTAATTTCCATTGTAATTTTGGGTACCATTTGATGATTTTTAATGAATACGTAAAGCAATATTTTATAGATATGACATGTTTAGTATCCTTGTCCATTAGCTAATTTGTTATATTTAGTTACTTTTTCGTAGTTTTATGGCTAAAAACAGACGATTTCATATAGCAAAGGAAAAATCTGGGCGTGAAGAGGTTACCTAATACTGTTCAGGAAATGTTAAAATTCTTACATGGATTCCAGGTATACATCGTCATGGGTGTTCATTAATGTTCTTACTGGCCATTCTCTCTCTCTCTCTCTCTCTCTCTCTCTCTCTCTCTCTCTCTCTCCTCTCTCTCTCTCTCTCTCTCTATGCAGCAATACCATCCCTACCTTGCTTCCTCTTATTCTGTTATGACTCACTAAATTCCTCTTCATTTCGTCACCTAACTGTACAAACCACCCTGCCCTGCCCTGCCCTGCCGCGTCCCTCTCACTTCCACACAACCACCAAAGCGACACTGCTATGGTGGTGGGAGAGGAAGGGAAGGGAAGGTATTCGAGGCTGCCCGGGTCAAGGCTGAACAAGATACGCATACTTGTCATAAGAGGAGGAAGAGGAAGTCAAAAAGCGAGTGACAATGAAAATAAGGCAGGAGGAAAACATGTTTGTTTCAGTCACACTACACGGGGTTCTCACTTCTTCCTATTCCGTTAATGTCTATAAAAACGGCGTATTATCTTCACCTCCGAGGCAGCTTCTCTGGCAGGAAGGTGAAAGCAAAAAGTAGCCACGCGCAATGCACTTTTAATATCTCTCTCCAATTTATATTTTTTCTTTCCATTCTCCAGTTTATTCTCTCTCTCTCTCTCTCTCTCTCTCTCTCTCTCTCTCTCTCTCTCTCTCTCTCTCTCTCACGTGCACTAACGGATTTGTCTTCAGTCTTCCATAAAGATACTAGATACACGACTCTCTCTCTCTCTTGTACAACCCAAGGATTTGTCTTCAGTCTTCCATAAAGATACTAGATACGCGACTCTCTCTCTCTCTTGTACAACCCAAGGATTTGTCTTCAGTCTTCCATAAAGATACTAGATACACGACTCTCTCTCTCTCTCTTGTACAACCCAAGGATTTGTCTTCAGTCTTCCATAAAGATACTAGATACGCGACTCTCTCTCTCTCTTGTACAACCAAGGATTTGTCTTCAGTCTTCCATAAAGATACTAGATACGCGACTCCTCTCTCTCTCTCTCTCTTGTACAACCCAAGGATTTGTCTTCAGTCTTCCATAAAGATACTAGATACGCGACTCTCTCTCTCTCTCTCTCTCTCTCTTGTACAACCCAAGGATTTGTCTTCAGTCTTCCATAAAGATACTAGATACGCGACTCTCTCTCTCTCTCTCTCTCTCTCTCTTGTACAACCCAAGGATTTGTCTTCAGTCTTCCATAAAGATACTAGATACGCGACTCTCTCTCTCTCTCTCTCTCTCTTGTACAACCCAAGGATTTGTCTTCAGTCTTCCATAAAGATACTAGATACGCGACTCTCTCTCTCTCTCTCTCTCTTGTACAACCCAAGGATTTGTCTTCAGTCTTCCATAAAGATACTAGATACGCGACTCTCTCTCTCTCTCTTGTACAACCCAAGGATTTGTCTTCAGTCTTCCATAAAGATACATAAATAATTGTTGTGCTTTTCTTCTACCTCATAAATACAGACTGCCGAGCCTTGGTTCTACACAGCCGGCATGAAGGTCTCCAGGAAGCGATGGTGTTCCCCGCGGCAAAGATGAGACCAGCGGAACCACAGCATGGCCTTCCTCGCTGACTCATATCGCACGCCCCTCTCCTGCCCCTTGTGACCGGCAGACAGGTGCCTCTATTCTTTATTCTTTGGTGCCTCAGGTGCTTTAGGTGCCTCTTTGGTGCTGGTACAGGTGCCGTCTCTATTCTTTGACAGTAACTACCTAATGTAGGTCTCACGGCCTCTTGTAGCTTCATTATTTTCTCATGTTCTTCTTTCTTATGTTCTCTACTGCGTCTCCTCCAAGGCCACAACCAGGGAGTTCTTGTGTGATTCATGTGGGTGTGATAATGTGGCGTTTCGTGCATATGGTTTACACAAGAGTCCATGAGAAGTGACGAATGTGTAGTGATAATGTGGCGTTTCGTGCATATGGGTAACACCATGTTACATCCATGTCCATGAGAAGTGACGAATGAATGCGTGCTCTTACGTGTGCTATGCGACAAGGTACGTACTACGTACATGATATGCATGTCGAAAACTTATCTGCTGAAGCAACTAAATGACGGCACGGCTTAGGTGCTTCAGATAAATCCCGAAAGTGGCGGCGGGGGTGAACAGTATGCTGTTTTTCGAGGCTTAACCCCTTGAGACCCATAACGTAATTTCCATTGTAATTTGGGTACCGTTAGACGATTTTAAGTGAATATAAGCAACGTTTTATAGATATGACCTGTTTAGTATCCTTGTCCACTAACTAATTTGGTATATTCAGTAACTTTTCGTAATTTTATGGCTTAACAACAGACGATTTTTTATAGCAAAGGAAAGATCTGGGCGTGAAGGGATTAATATTCATAAAGAGAACAAATGGTAATAGTTTCCTGCAAGTTAGTGGCACACAACGTCCTGCCGATCAGACCCTCCCAGTGACACAGAGGGGGACGAGACAGACGCACTGCGCTACCCACGAGCTGCCACGGGTGACCTTTACATCCTCCAAAGTCCTGAATTATTTGGTGGCGCACACTGCACTGAGGTCTCTTATAGCCACCCTTAAAATACCGCTGACCTCCCCTGGTCCCGGGAACACTGGAGACTACACGGACGCGGCATGTGCAGGAGAGGATTGCAACTAAAGATTTAACCCCTTCACGCCCATATCTTTCCTTTGCTATAAAAAATTGTCTGTTGTTAGCCATAAAATTACGAAAACTAACTTAATATACCAAATTAGTTAGTGGACAAGGATACTAAGCAGGTCATATCTATTAAAATATTGCTTAGTCACTAAATATCGTCTCATGGTACCCAAATTACAATGGAAATTACGTTCTGGTCTCAAGGGGTTAAAAGCTTTCTCTCGCAGCTAACGTGACAGTCAAGAACTTAGGAATTCCCTTACATGACACAGACATTTCTTTCGAGTCAGTAAATGATATAATAAGTCTTGGACAAACCTAATATTTCAGGTGGAATGAACACGGCGCATCATTTGGCAGGTATGTAGGTGCATGTGTATTATTCCCGATACTTGATTCACATGACATAAACAACATTGCTTTCGATCAGTATATGATATAATAAGTCTTGGACAAACTTAATATTTCAGGTGGAATGAATAGGGGCTTGAGTGCATCTTTAGGCAGGTACGTATTAAGTGTATTAATTCCCGATACTTGATTGCCCACATTCTCTTGATTATTTGTTCTGCCCAGTGGATGAAACAGTCACACAAGGCGCCCCTCACTCCCTCCTCCTCCCCCGACGCTAACATGACGCAACTCGATACCGGCTGTTTTTTGAGTAATGCGAGTCAACCAACCACTCGAGAGGAAGAGTTGCGAGTTGGTGAGAGGCTCGCTGGACCGTAACACTACGCAATAATATGACCAAGCACAGGTAATGGAGGTAAGAAAATTAAGTTGCAGGGGGAAAGAAAGAGGTAAATGAGAAAAAAAACGGATTGCAAGTCACAGGATGATGTCAGACTCCCTACTTATTCTCATTCTCTCTCTCTCTCTCTCTCTCTCCTCTCTCTCTCTCTCTCTCTCACGAATGTACACCAACGGATTTGTCTTCAGTTTTCTATAAAGATACAAGATACGCGACTCTCTCTCTCTCTCTCTTGTGCAACTCCTTCCTTATCCTTACCTTCCCCTCCTTACTTATTAATTGTTGCTTCATCGCCTCGTGCTTCCCGGCGTGGCCTCCCCACCGCTAAGCACTGGCGGAAGCGGCGGGAAAGTGTTGGAAAGTAGGATGATGTGCAGGAAGGGGAAGCTGGTAATTACGAGTGACCCTTGTGTCTCCCGGGGTTTAAGTATAATACGCAGGGGGGATTCAAGCAGCAACAGCCCCCGCTCTCTCTCTCTCTAATCCCTCCCCTTACACACAGATAGATAGATGGTTTATTGACCACAGCTCCAATTACAACCAGTATATCTGACTTTAGAATATGCACAAAGAAACTTGACCCCCCCCAAAAAAAAAACAGAAAAAAAAAGCCATAGTCCACATAATCAAACAAGCAAAAGGTTAAACAATTTCAACATAATTTTCCCAGCTGACACCACTACATATAATTCCGTAAGATATCATGAATAAACTTACATGAGATATACCTTCACCAAAAATGTAGGGTACACCATAGTACCACACACAGGGTAAGGCATACAGGACCAGGAAGGAGCTTACTACGGTGGACTGATGAAAATGAAAATAAATATGATGATACTATGCGTCATCCTCCATAACATTGCCGTATGAGCAAGTGAGTTTACTTCTACCTTCCCAACCTAGTACTGTTATGCAGGGTATTGTCTCCCACTACAGGATCTCGGTGCCCTGGGAGCGGTTACAGGGAGTTTCGTACCCAGGTTTTGTTAGTTGTTTCGTACACTGATTCGTACATACCTGGTGTCGAATCGTAACTCTAGTAATCAAGTTCAACTCTGAGCTGAGTGTACGAAACAACTATGGTTTCATATAGACTACGAAACTACTTTTTGGTGTACGAATCTACTGGTGTACGAAACAACTTGTGTACGAACTGACTACACCCCCCTGGGAGCATGGTGGGGAGGCAAGTGGGTGTGAGTGTGGGTGTATAGGAGGGGACATGAGGGCGTGGACAAATAGATGAGAAAAATAAAGGATTGGATAGAAGGAAAGTGGACGGGAGGGAAGGGAAGGATGCATGTATGGAAAGTGGACGGGAGGGAAGGGAAGGATGCATGTATCAGGAGTGACAACCCTATCTGGCATTTCCGTCCCGCATAGATAACGTCCAACAGCCGCAGAAAAAGACATTCTTCCCGCCGAGTTCATATTGTTGAGGGGCATGATGAGGACGGAGGAGCAGGGGAGGACAAGACAGAGGAGCAGGGGAGGACAAGACAGAGGAGCAGGGGAGGACAAGACAGAGGAGCAGGGGAGGACAAGACAGAGGAGCAGGGGAGGACAAGACAGGAGCAGGGGAGGACAAGACAGAGGAGCAGGGAGGACAAGACAGGAGCAGGGGAGGACAAGACAGAGGAGCAGGGGAGGACAAGACAGAGGAGCAGGGGAGGACAAGACAGGAGCAGGGGAGGACAAGACAGGAGCAGGGGAGGACAAGACAGGAGCAGGGGAGGACAAGACAGGAGCAGGGGAGGACAAGACAGAGGAGCAGGGGAGGACAAGACAGAGGAGCAGGGGAGGACAAGGCAGAGGAGCAGGGGAGGACAAGACAGAGGAGCAGGGGAGGACAAGACAGAGGAGCAGGGGAGGACAAGACAGAGGAGCAGGGGAGGACAAGACAGAGGAGCAGGGGAGGACAAGGCAGAGGAGCAGGGGAGGACAAGACAGAGGAGCAGGGGAGGACAAGACAGGAGCAGGGGAGGACAAGACAGAGGAGCAGGGGAGGACAAGACAGGAGCAGGGGAGGACAAGACAGAGGAGCAGGGGAGGACAAGACAGGAGCAGGGGAGGACAAGACAGAGGAGCAGGGGATTACATAGGATTACATAGGAGTAACAGACACCAGGAGACCTATTGGTCCATAGCGAGGGTATCTGCTGAACTACATACTACTAACTATCAACTACTTGTAAGAAAACAGTTGGAAAATGATACCATGTCCCTAAAGAGGATAGGAACATGGAAGTTTCATAGTGCAGAATGATAGGATATGAAAAATACTAACTACAACTACCACTACAACTAATCGATACGGGGGACTAGATACGAAATCGCACTATCAATACCCATTTACTTTACAGTGCGCGTCAAGTCTGTTTTTGAATGTAGTGATTGTGTTGGCTCCGACAACATTTGCTGGTAACTTGTTCCATCGATCAACGACTCTAACATTGAAATAATTTTTACGGAGATCGGACAAGACAGAGGAGGACAAGACAGGAGCAGGGGAGGACAAGACAGAGGAGCAGGGGAGGACAAGACAGAGGAGCAGGGGAGGACAAGACAGGAGCAGGGGAGGACAAGACAGAGGAGCAGGGGAGGACAAGGCAGAGGAGCAGGGGAGGACAAGGCAGAGGAGCAGGGGAGGACAAGGCAGAGGAGCAGGGGAGGACAAGGCAGAGGAGCAGGGGAGGACAAGGCAGAGGAGCAGGGGAGGACAAGGCAGAGGAGCAGGGGAGGACAAGACAGAGGAGCAGGGGAGGACAAGACAGAGGAGCAGGGGAGGACAAGACAGAGGAGCAGGGGAGGACAAGACAGAGGAGCAGGGGAGGACAAGACAGAGGAGCAGGGGAGGACAAGACAGAGGAGCAGGGGAAGACAAGACAGAAGGGCTAAAGACAAATACATAAAGTTAATCTCCACAGGTCACCCATCTCCCTTCCTTCCTTCACCCTCATCACCAAGCTTCCCTCTACTTAGCTAGATAGACGCTTAACCCCTTGAGGCCCAGAATGTCATTTCCATTGTAATTTGGGTACCATTAGATGATTCTTTGTGCATATAAGCAATGTTTTTATAGATATGACCTGTTTAGAATCCTTGTCCACTCGCTAATTTGGTTTATTTAATTACTTTTGGAAATGTTATGGCTCGACAACATACAATTTATTAAAGCAAAGGTTAAGATCTGGGGATGAAGGGGTTAAAAACGTTGAAACTTTCCAATGTCCTCTAAAGCGATTCTCTGGGAGCGTTGAGACAGTAAAGGTGAGGAGAGGCAGAGCAGAACTAGGGCGCTTCACCTATAACATTGCCTTAAATTAACTATTAACCAACACCGAAAACCTAATTAACTCGAGGGCGTATCTGTTGGTGCGAGTCAGCCCCTGTTCGCAGGTATCCGATGATTCATGCGTCCATTAATTAATGAGAATGCCTCCTACTTCGAAAACTTGACGTCCCATTCGTGTTCCCAGAATGGTATACATCTAAAGATAGGAATAACGACGCCCGCTCAATCCTAGACTGTTTCCAAACTCCCCCCACCATGTATCCTTTCCCGGGCCTCGCCAATACTTTCACACGCATCCAGCTCACTCAACAGCCACCAACAAGAGCTTCTATGTAAGCCACGTTCCCAAAGATCTTGGCGTTACCTCGCTGTCTCGTCTCGTCAGCCGACTGTCTGCGTGGAGGTCAAGGAGTCTCCTTCTCTCACTCGATTCCCTTCCCACACGACGTACGTTCATGATATTGAGCTGATGCCCCCCCCCCCCCCCTTCCTCTCCTCTCTCTCTCTCTCTCTCTCTCAGGAACAGGTAAGATCTCTCAGATCACGTCCACAAGGAAAATTAAATAAACAGGATAACCTTTAATTGGTGTACCGGATGAAAAACGATGTTGGCGGGTGACATCATATTTCATTTTACGTGATTCCGCGGCGACACCTACAGGAGCCCAGGTGGGAGGCGGCGGTGAGCGTGTGTCAATACCGAGGGTCACAGAAAACAAGATCTATAGACTTTTAAATATAGTATGATAGATAGATAGATAGATATTATAGATTGATAGATAGTATAGATATAAATAGATAGTATAGATAGCTAGATAGTAAAGCTAGATAGATAGATAGTATAGCTAGATAGCTAGATAGATGGTATAGCTAGATAGTATAGCTAGATAGTATAGCTAGATAGTATAGCTAGATAGATAGATAGATAGATAGATAGTATAGCTAGATAGATAGATAGTATGTCTATTAATCTTGACAGAAAACATGTGAAAAAACACGATAATGTGGCGAGCGCAAGGACAAGCGCGGTGATGACACAATGTGATAGAGGCTCGGTAATGGAGGCGAACCAGGGAGGGAGACACATTAGCCTATTTTAAAGCAGCAGCAACTCGCTTTATGGGGACACCTGCCTCGCCTGCAGCTACACCTGCCGTACCCCTCCCCCCACCACCACTACACCTGCCGTACCCCTTCCCCCCACCACCACACCTGCCGTACCCCTCCCCCCTCCACCACCCCTGCCTCTGCGGTGTTGTGTTGGTATGGGATTACAGTGGAGGCAAATCACAACAAGGGCCCCGAGAAAACGGCACGTCGCCATCTGTTGCAACAGGACCCGTTACGTAAAGTCTCGCTCTCCTGCTAAACGTGAGCAGCTGTTTTACGTCGTCCATTTACATAAGTGCCTTCAGGTGCCTCGCTTTCCATTACCTTTCTCCTTCAAAAATTGTCACGGCTAGTGCCCGAGACATTTACCTTTTATCTTTCCCTTACAAGAAGCTACGGTACAGCATGCGAACTTGTGCAGCATCGGCGGCAGACTTGATGACTTACTCCTTCCTTCACCTCCCTCCCCTCAGATGCCGTATAGCCATCCCTCCGTTTCTAACATGACTCAGTGATCGATTATTCATGTTACGTGGGCACTGAACAAACACCTTTCATAACTACGTATTGTGCACTTCCAATGAAACCACGACGCTGCTACAACACGACCAACATGAGAATACATCATCTACCACTAAAATATCGTGCTTTAACTGTACATTTAATTATCCGCCATCCCGCTACGGTTGATCAAAAGCAGCGGTAAGGCAACAATAGTCCTACGATTTTGCATTTCCACAAGCAGGCTCTCTTCCATTTTTTAGACTTTTTTTTACCATGCCTCAGTACCTACCTCTTCCTACCGCCAACCACGTGAAGATAGGACAGGGGAGGAGGCAGGAAGCATAGGGAAGAGTAGGAGGAGCACAAAGAGGAAGAGTTTAGATAGGGCAGAGGCGAGGGATAAGTGGTGTGTGAGAGGAAGAGAAGAGAGAGACGCGTGGAATGAGGAAGAAAAGCTAGGCGAAGGTCATGATCATATAGGCGAAAATTATTAACCCCTTCACGACCAGATCTTTCCTTTGCTAAATAAAATCGTCTGTTGTTAGCCATAAAATTACGAAAACTAACTTAATATACCAAATTAGCTAGTGGACGAAGGATACTAAACAGGTCATATCTATAAAATATTGTTTATATTAATTAAAATCGTCTAATGGTAGTTAAATTACAATGAAAATTAGTATTACCTTCTGGGATTCGAGGGGTTAATAAGAAGTAAAAATTGAACGCGTCGCATGGATCGGGTTGGATGTAGCGCCCTTACCCTATCATCACCTTACATTGCCTTCCCCATAGGGTGAGGCGGCGCCGTGAGGACCAGACACGTCACACATCTCCCCAACCTTGCCTCATATGGTCACCTACTAAGCCTCTCGACCCCCTCCCCCCTCTAAGGCACCCCTTCGTCGCCCTCAAGTACCGGCAAAGAAACTGATCCCGTGATGGAGCGGCGACAGAAGATCAGCTGTAGAAGAAGGCAGGTGCAGCGATAGACTGGAGGCGACGATCATCAAGGTAATGATGTGACGGTGGGAAGACGTGGAAGGAAGAGGAATACAAAGGCAGAACAGACAGTAATAGCCCTAGTGGGTCAAACGGGGCTGCCTGTGTGACTACTTGCTACCACTATAAAATATATGAGTTAGAAGTGTAAGATATAATGAGGAGGAGGAGGAGGAGGAACGTGAGCATGTAATGAGGGAACAAAGTATGAAGTTGAGGGGTAAAAATGCTCTAGGATTATGAAAATGTAACAAGAAAATGAGAAAAGAAAAATTCTGGCAAAGCTTTCGTATGAGAAAATTTAGTATGAGACGAGTTTTATAGGACAAGGAGGGTTCGATTAAAGAATGGTAACCGAACAGCCTCGAAACGCTGTACTACTGAAGTACTGTACATCACGTTACTACAGGCTGCACACCAAGCCAACCGTGACGCCTGTCTTCTACAAGGGAGGAAAGTCACGGGGCAGCGAGACGCGGGCATGTAGGGAGAACCGCTAAAGCGCCAGTTAAAGTTTGGATGAAGACGCGAAAGGGAAGGCAAGGTCATGAGAGCGAGGCGTCCAAGTCACTAGTACACCGCCACCTGGGAGTGTCTGGCAGCAACAAGGTCACCGGAGGAGGAAGAGCCCAGCGGTAGCTATATTTACCGCTGCTTAAAGTAGATGGATAACAGTCTACAGGTAGAGAGGCCCCGAGAGCGTGCGAGTCAAGAGGCACACCAGCGACACGTCAATGGCGGGAGAGTGCAACACCATATCGGGCAGCAAGGCCGGGCGCTGGTGGGGACCCAGTGGGCGGAACCTGTCAAACAGCTCTCACTTATTCTCGCCTCTTTCTCCTCACTTTAGCTACTTGCTGCCTCCTGCGAGCCTAAGAAATTGTACAATGATGAAGCAGAGTCCCGCCGCCCCATGACTGGCCGGCGGAGAGGCTCGGGCGATGAGGTGGCGGGCCGGCGACGTGAAGCTTCCCTTTAACGTGGTCATGGCGAGGTGTGGCGTGCGCCTCATCACATGTCAGGCCCACCATCCCCTCATAACCTTAAATCCGCCAGCATCAACATCTCCACCTCATTGCATACTGACTCCTTTATCACCCTGCATTATGCTTTGCATCAGAAGAGTTGCGCCATCACCACCACGGTCCACCCTTCACTTATATCCCTCCTAAACCAGCCCATTCAATCTGTGGGCGTCATGATGAGAAGGATGCCGCGCCTTAAGGGCTCTGGGCGGGGAGGTGACCTGGGCTACCCTTCGTGTCCTCCAGTTCTCGCAGCTTCCCTAAGAGCGAGTCGCAGGCTTCTGCTCCACGCCTTAAGGTGTCAAGGACCGCCGTCTTTCATGAAGGGCTGGATTGCACCCATCAAAGGACAAACATACACCATTAACTTCCGCTGGATGATGGGGATGGAAGGGGTCATTTCGGGAAGAAAAGGTAACCAGGACAGATAACATAAATTTGAAGGAAAATGACTACACCAAGGCAGGTAAGTGATCACCTCAGGTCTGATCCATGATGAAGACACTTGCCTGACTGATCACCGCACACCCCGCCCCTGCAGGCCAGAGGCAGCCCAGGGCGACCAGCAGCCAGCACAGCATCTGGAGTTCACCAGCCAACACCCGCTCAGGACCAACGGTGCTTAACTTCATTGATCTTAGGGGGGAGTGGTGCTGTTGCCGCGGCAGGCTGAGGCCTGGCCCTGGGGGCACTCCACCTCCCCAGCTACCGTTCCCTAGTCCGGGGTAGGGGGCGGGAAGGGACACGCCCGCTTTCCAGTAGGGCAGTGAACTGTTTTCTAGCTTTCCCGTGTCCCAGCCACTAGCGTGACGGCCCCTCACAGCCAGGGAGTTAAAGTCATGTCTAAGGCCAAGGCGGCGGCTCGAGGACAGGTAAGCATGCCACCTCCATTCAGGCTTTCGCCACGCTCGGGAATGAAACAGCCAAGTCTGCATCTTCAGCAAGCCTGCCGTGCAGACCATCGCCGCTCGAGAGCAGTGTAGTGCTACCCCAAGATTCGCACAGCTGACGTAATATTTCAAGGCACGCCAGGCTGCGTGCATGTTCGCGAAGGCAACACAGCCCAAGGGCACCAACACAATGGCTACGGTAAATAACTAATTTAAAACAATGGCTGGTGTGGCGAGGTGATACTTCAAGGGGGGGAAGGAGATAAGAAGAGGGGGTCATGGGAGAAAGGAGTGTGAAGGTGAGGCTGGGGGTCAAACGGAGTACGGAAATTGGACAAAGGAAAGAGTTACGGAGTAAGGAAATTGGACAAAGGAAAGAGTTAAATATTAAGAGAGAAACGGGAAACTAATGAGAGGAAACTGAGAGGAAACGTTGCTAGAGAAAAACGTAAGAGTGATTGAGCGAACGAACGAGTGAGCAAGGCAAGAAAACCCCACCAAAACACTGACAGCGAACACAAGAGAGAGAGAGAAAGCGAGCGAGAGCAGAGAAACGGAGCAAAGAGAGAGAGAGAGAGAGAGAGAGCGGAGAGAGCGAGAGCGAGAGCGAGAGCGAGAGAGAGAGAGAGAGAGAGAGAGAGAGAGAGAGATTGGGAGGGAGAAATAACCAAAGACACACAAGACAACGAAATGCTGACCCACACATGAATAAAAGACACACGTCATGAAAAAAATAAAGAACACACATACACACACACACACACACACACACACACACACGCACGCAAAGCAAACACAGGAGGAGTGAAGAGTCGAGGCAAGATCGGAGCGAATACTACATCGTGTTTGTGATGTCAATACCAGACTGAATAAGAAATGAGACTGTAGAGACGACTGATCCAACATAAAGCACAGATGTCCGCGGGGCTGGGAGGGTTATCAGGGAGGTGTGTGAGAGGAATTACCTTTATTTGGCCTCCTATACCTTAACATTATCATTATTAAACTGCTTCTGAGTTCTCCTTTTCCGTACATCCATCTGTCTATTTGTGTTCTTCGCCAGTTCTACATTTTTTTGTTGTTTCATGTCCGTCCTCTTGTTCTTATTTTGTCAGTTCCCGTATTATATTATTATTATATTATTATTATTATTATTATTATTATTATATGTAGTAGTATAATTATTATTTATATATTATTATTATTATTATTTTCATATACGTCCGCTCGTGTTTTATAATAGTTTCAGGTTTTATATTTGTTTGTTTTTGTCTCCGTCAGGTTGTTCTTCTTGGTCTATTCTTAGCTACTTCCCGTCTCTCTCTCTCTCTCTCTCTCTCTCTCTCTCTCTCTCTCTCTCTCTCTCTCTCTCTCTCTTACTCTCGTATTAATGTCTTCTTTTTTCTCTTTATTTTTCCTCCATCACCTGTACTTGTATATTTATATCTTCTATCAGTATTAGTATCTTGTTTACATCCTTCTTTTCCTCCCTTTCCCTGCTTTCTTCGTTCATTCATATACTCTCATTCCTTCTCCCGTTACTTTTTTTCCTCCTCTCACTCGTTGCCTAGTTTCCTCCCAGACGTCCTTCCCTTTCAACTTTTTTCCACTGACTCTTTTTTTTCCTCTCGTGGTACCCTTATCAGAATGACTCTCTCTCTCTCTCTCTCTCTCTCTCTCTCTCTCTCTCTCTCTCTCTCTCTCTCTCTCTCTCTCTCTCTCTCTCTCTCTCTCTCTCTCTCTCTCTCTCTCTCTCACCTTTAGGCTCAATCTTTTGCTTCGAGTTTTCATTACAGTCTTAATTGCATGCCTGTATCTGTCTGTCTATATGTGTGTATGATTATTGGTATGTCTGTGTGTCTAATCTTATCTATCTGTGTGTCTATCTATCTGTCTGTCTACCTACCTTCCAGTATGTTCCTTCCCCCATGACTTTATCTTTCTGTGTGTGTGTGTGTGTGTGTGTGTGTGTGTGTGTGTGTGTGTGTGTGTGTGTGTGTGTGTGTGTGTGTGTGTGTGTGTGTGTGTGTGTGTGTGTGTGTGTGCGCGGTGTGCGTGTGTGCGCGCGCGTGTGTGTGCGTGTGTCCCTTCGCTTGGTCCTCACAGCACCTCCCCCTCTCCACCCTCCTGCTTCCCTTTAGTTCAGCTCACCTGCAACCCCCCCCTTCATCCCCTCCTATGTAATTGAGTTGACTTCTTACCCCCGGGACCCCCAAATCCCCACCTGTGTTTTGCAACTCAGCGGTGGTCAGACAGACAGACAGACAGACACACACCACGCACACAAACACAAAACTGGTGCGACCTATTGCGACAAAGTTCCTAAAGGTCACACGGGCGGTTACGTCAGTGTGTGTGTGTGTGTGTGTGTGTGTGTGTGTGTGTGTGTGGTGTGTGTGTGTGTGTGTGTGTGTGTGTTGTGTCTGTGTCTGTGTGTGTGTGTCTGTGTTGTGTGTGTGTCTGTGTGTGTGTCTGTGTGTGTCTGTGTGTGTCTGTGTTTGTGTTGTGTCTTCTGTGTGTGTGTCTGTGTGTGTGCTGTGTGTGTGCTGTCTGTGTCTGTGTGTGTGGTGTGTGTTGTGTTGTGTGTGTCTTTTGTCTGTGTCTGTGTTGTGTTTGGGGGTGTCTGGTGTGTGTGTGTCTGTCTGTGTCTGTGTGTGTGTGTGTGTGTGTGTGTACTGACAGCTTTCGCATGGGTTACCTAATCAGTTTTTGTTGTTACATGAACAGCTTACAAAGACAAAATATAGTGAAAAGAAAATGAAAAATTAGAAAAAAAAAAAATAAGTAATAAATATAATAAAATATATATAATAAAAAATAAAAAAAAAAAATTAAAATGTAATAGGAGTGTCACGTGGGCTGCAACGTCGTGGGAGAGCAGCGGCGCCTTCGTAAGAGACGTTTGTATTAGCCAGGCGAGATAGACGATTGATAAGATAAGGATGTGTTGGGGGAAAGAAGGGGTGACTCAGTAAGATAAAAACAATAACATAAGTCGTGGCTTGGTAAGGTCAGATAAAAACTGGCTTGGTAAGGTAAGATAAACAAAAATATTACTTCGTGGCTTGATAAGGTCAGATAAAAAAAAAAAATTAAGTTCGTGGCTTGGTAAATTAAGATAAAAGCAATAATATAAGTTCGTGGTTTGGTAAATTAAGATAAAAGCAATAATATAAGTTCGTGGCTTGGTAAGTTAAGATAAAAGCAATAATATAAGTTCGTGGTTTGGTAAGTTAAGATAAAAGCAATAATATAAGTTCGTGGTTTGGTAAGTTAAGATAAAAGCAATAATATAAGTTCGTGGCTTGGTAAGTTAAGATAAAAGCAATAATATAAGTTCGTGGCTTGGTAAGTTAAGATAAAAACAATAATATAAGTTCGTGGCTTGGTAAGTTAAGATAAACAAAAATATTACTTCGTGGCTTGATAAGGTCAGATAAAAAAAAAAATATAAGTTCGTGGCTTGGTAAGTTAAGATAAAAGCAATAATATAAGTTCGTGGCTTGGTAAGTTAAGATAAAAGCAATAATATAAGTTCGTGGCTTGGTAAGTTAAGATAAAAGCAATAATATAAGTTAACGGCTTGGTAAGGTAAGAGTGCCCAAGGAAGATCAAATTAAAACGGAAGTAGAGAGTACATAAAAAAGGGGAAAAAAGGACTAGAATTCAGTACAAGGAGGAAGAGGAAGAGGTAAAAGTAACAAGGGTGAAATCGGAACAAGTCACTAATGTAAAAATTAAAGGAAATGAAGGGAGGAGGGAGAAGAGGGAGAAGAGGAAGGAGATTATAGAGGAACGGAAGGAGGGAGGAATGATAAAGAGCGAGGGAAGGAAGTGGGAGAGATTGAACGGAAGGGGGCGGAGGAAGACGTAACATCCAGGAGACCAGAACAACAAAGAGCTTGAACTTTCTTGAACAAACTTAAGCTTTGTGAACACTTACTGCCTTAACTTATCCGCCTTTTAACCTATATGTGTAATTAACCCCGTGAGAACCAGAGCGTAATTTCCATTGTAATTTGACTACCATTAAACGATTTTTAATTAATATAAGCAATATTTTATCGATATGACCTGTTTAGTATCCTTGTCGACTAACTAATTTGGTTTATTTAGTTAATTTTCGTAATTTTATGGCTGGACAACATAGGATTTTGTTTATCAAAGGAAAGACCTGGGCGTGAAGGGGTTAACAACTGTTTAATCAAAGAAAAAAGAAAGAAAAAAAAACGTGTGTGGGGGGTCAACGACTGTGTGAATAGAAAAAGGAAGACAAAAAAAACGTGTGTGGGGTCAACGACTGTGTGAATAGAAAAGGAAGACAAAAAAAACGTGTGGGGGGTCAACGACTGTGTGAATAGAAAAGGAAGACAAAAAAAACGTGTGTGGGGGGTCAACGACTGTGTGAATAGAAAAGGAAGACAAAAAAAACGTGTGTTGGGGGTCAACGACTGTGTGAATAGAAAAGGAAGAAAAAAAAAACGTGTGTGGGGGGTCAACGACTGTGTGAATAGAAAAGGAAGACAAAAAAAACGTGTGTTGGGGGTCAACGACTGTGTGAATAGAAAAGGAAGACAAAAAAAACGTGTGTTGGGGGTCAACGACTGTGTGAATAGAAAAGGAAGACAAAAAAAACGTGTGTGGGGGGTCAACGACTGTGTGAATAGAAAAGGAAGACAAAAAAAACGTGTGTTGGGGGTCAACGACTGTGTGAATAGAAAAGGAAGACAAAAAAAACGTGTGTGGGGGGTCAACGACTGTGTGAATAGAAAAGGAAGAAAAAAAAACGTGTGTGTGGGGTCAACGACTGTGTGAATAGAAAAGGAAGACAAAAAAAACGTGTGGGGTTAATAACAGTTTAAATAAAAAAAGAAAGAAAGAAAAACAAAACGTGTGTGTGGGTACAACAAACTGCTTTAACTTTCTTGAACAAACTTTAGCTTTCTGAACACTTAGTCTTAACTTATCCACCTTTTGATTAAGCCATATATGTAATTAATAACTGCTTAACCCCTTCACGCCCAGATCTTTCCTTTACTATAAAAATCGTCTGTTGTTAACCATAAAATTAAAAAAAGTAACTTAATATACCAAATTAGTTAGTCGACAAGGATACTAAACAGGTGATAATGTATAAAATATTACTTATATTCATTAAAATTGTCTAATGGCAGCCAAATTACAATGGAAATTACGTTCTGGGCCTCAAGGGGTTAAGCCATATCAGTAATTAATAACTGTTTAAATATAAAAAAAAATATAAAAAACGTGTGTGGGTACTCACCTCCTTGCCGGTGGGGACGTGCTTCGCCAGCTTGACCTTGGCGAAGTTCCCCTTCCCGATGGTCTTGAGGAGGCGGTACTTGCCGATCTCCTCCGTCCGGGATCGCGAGGAGGAGCCCCGCACCGAGGACGACGACGACCCGCTGCCCCCGCCGCCCCCCGTGCTTGACATGCCGCCCACGCCATCCTCGCCCTGGGGGGAGAGACAAGACAGTTAGGTCACCGTATACTTGTTACATCCTTGCCTATATTCCTGACTGTCTGATTGATTGCTTGCCTAACTAACTGCCTGAATGACGAACTAACTGCCTGCCTAACTGCCTGTCTAACTTCCTGACTAACTAACTGCCTGAATGCCTAACTAACTGCCTGAATGCCTAATTAACTGCCTGAATGTATAACTAACTGCCTGAATGTATAACTAACTGCCTGAATGACCAACTAATTCCCTGCCTAACTGCCTGAATGACTACTTGCCTACTTGCCTTACTGTGCTTGCCTCTCAAACTGCTTGACTGTCTAAATGTCTGACTGCCTGATTGCCTGCTTGATTTACTGATTAACATGTATTAACTGACCTAACTGATTATCTAACAGATCGATTGGCTGACTGACTGATTAAATGCCGCTCTGTATCTATTAAACTCTTTTCAGCTCCAAAACAGAATGAACCATTGTAAACTGTAATGGTGTTAGCCTGTTTAGAAAAAAAAGGGTAATTCTCTCTCTCTCTCTCTCTCTCTCTCTCTCTCTCACACACACACACACACACATATAGGTCTCACACTTTCCAGCTTGTCTTATCTGGTGTGAGAGCGATTCATTGCAACCTCCCTTTCCAGAGATAGTCCCTAGGCCCTAATTAGGCTGACACCACCCTAGGGACTCACGGACCTTCGCCTCGCTTCCAACCCGCTGCTACGTGATAATGGCAAGGGTCACTGCCGGCGGGAGGCGGAGCGAAAGTGCCGCCAGAAAGGACAGAGGGAGAACATAAACTAAAAGGAAATACATAATTAACAGCTCCATCTTCTTGTTCCTTCGCTACCGACCTACTTCCATCACTGAACACAATAATGATTCCACTCAAATATTCACCACCACCACCACTCCTTCCTCCCCTTCTTCACTGTCACACGCCATCCAACACCATCACCACAACCCCCACCACAATCCACGACGTGACTCCCCTCTTCCCCCCCCCCTCCCTTATACAATGTGAGAACAAGAATACGATTTCTCTCTCTCTCTCTCTGGTGTTCCAATATAAACGTGTGACCAAAATTGCAATGTTTCCTCCGCCTCTTCCTTCTACTCTGAGGCACTCGAGAGAGAGAGGGAGCGAGACTGGAGTGGTCTGAGACAAAGCGACAGTTTTTTTCCCTCTCCCTTTCTCTTTTTCTTTCTCTGCACACAAGACAACAAAAGCGCGGTGCTATTTCCCTGCGTCCTCCTACCTGCTGCCACGACGGAATGAATCCTCAGCTGTGTATTTTTTTTCTCTCACCATTTACTTGCAAGCACTGAAACCGCCTCGCTGTGGCCGAAACAGAGGAAAGAAATGCACTCTTTCTGGGAATATGAAATGATTTTGAAAGGGTGGTCGAGAGAGAGAGAGAGAGAGAGAGAGAGAGAGAGAGAGAGAGAGAGAGAGAGAGAGAGAGAGAGAGAGAGCAGTGCGTTACTTTGCTGCAGGAACAATGGTTGTACTCCGAAGGTGTCGTCAGGAGCAAAAGAACACGCGACAACGGTAGACGGAATGTAAGAGGGCGGGTGGGGAGGGTGCGGCGGGAAGCAGATTGAAGCAGGCAATACATGAAGGAAACGGCTGGATAGTTTGACCTCCACCCCGACGACCGTCCTGCTAATGCAATCCATTCCGGTGCAGCGGTTACTTAGTGACCCTGTGTGTCCCTCCGTTAAGTTAAGGGCGTCTTAGCTAAGGCGCCGTAGCAGAGATGTAAAGCAAGATAATTGGCAGAGGCAGCGTCTGGCGAAGCGCTAATATTGCAGTGAGGCGGTGCAAGGGGCGCCGCCACCAGCACCAAAGGAGTCAGGCGGCGGCGTGACCTGGTCCTCAACTCTGACCTTTCCTCCAAAACTGTCGGAGGGAATGTGCGGCGTGTAGCTGAGCGCGCGTGGCGGTGACGCATGGTCGGCCGTGTTATTGGGCTGCCTTCACCGCCAATCATTCCATCACCCGCAAATAGAGCGAGCAACGCCTGCCCTGTACAGGACGTATCGTACCCAGCGGCAAGGAGCACCGCCACTAGGGTGAAGGAGTGACGCAAGGCTGGTGTGAGGTGAGGGGCCGCGGCTGGGTGAAGCACTCCAGCGTCACTTGCTCGCCTCGTCGCCAAGGCATCATACTTTTTTTTACAACATGAGCCAGCTAAGCCCCCCCCCCCCTGCCTCCCCCCTACCGCCGCGGCCGAGACTGCCTCACCTGTCGTGTCGCCCATCCCGTGTTGCAGGTTTTATGCATCAAACAAAAAGTGGCTAGCGTCCCAACCTCCCATAAAAAGAATGGAATGTTGAAGTAGCATCCCGGCGAGGGGGGATCAGCGCAAGGAAAATGTAGCTTGACATAATGAGAGTATCGGCCGGCCTTAAGGTGGGGGTGCGGGGGTGATAAGCAGCAAGGAGTACGAGGGTGGGTAGCTGCCTTGGGAATGACCTTGACAAGCAGCATCCGTAAACACCAAAGTGGGTCGGTATGGAGAGGGGGGGGGGGGGGGGGCACTTCCGCACCAACACGAGACAAACAGCTTCTAACTCACCATGACTATCTTGGCGGCAACAAACACGTCACTCCATTGACCATGGCCGAAAGTCATCTGAATAGCATGATGTGGTTGCCCACTAGCTCCAGCCTCGCTATATATTACTCGCGCGTCCTACTTGTTTGTATTAGGGTCATGTTCTACCGTGCGCGTCCTAGACAAAATACACCCATCCAGGACAGCTTTTTGTTTCTCTTACTCAAGCACCTAGGAGTGTCCCTACCTGGGCGCACCGCAGGCACACACCAGGGTACACTACACGGGCAGCCAACCATGACGCATACAAATGGTCGTAATGGACACACGAAATATAAAACCACAAATACGACGACAAAAGAATATAAGTTACTTGCACCTGGCCTGACTGATTCCTCTCATCCCGGGCATCAAGCTCAAGCCTCCCAGTATCACCCAGAGCCTCGCCCTTTACTGCCTGTCTCCACCATCGCTCAGGCAGACAACTGATCACATTACTGAGCGCGACGCCCTAGAAAAGCAAGGCTACCACGACCTTTCCTGATGCAGACTAGTCCTTCAGGGTTAAGAACACCAAAACAGAATGCAGCAACCTTTTGTATGTTCAGAAGTGCATATATTGCCTACATGTATATATTAACTTTTATTTGCTTTAGTATTTAAGTTCATTTACTCCTGTTTGTATATTATATTTTTCTTGTTTGTTTTTTTACTATATGCCTTCGAGTGAAAATAAATAAATTATTATTATTATTATCATTTGCATCCACGCTATCCGTCTGTCAGCTACCGAAAAAGGACAGAAACACCTTGACACCCCCCTTTTCTCCTTTCCTGAATGCCTATCGTCCCCGCACTCACCACCTTCGCCTTGCCGTCTCTTCCTATAACACCGTTACACCACAACATCATCAACCTTTGCATCCACGTTATCTGAATGTCTGTCTGTCTGTCAGCTAACAAAAAAAGGCAGAAACACCTTAACACCTCCCCTTTCCTGGATGTCTATCGCCCCAGCACTCACCACCTTCGCCTTACCATCTCTCCCCCATCATAACACCACCACCGGATGCCCTTACCTCCACCAGGCGTTCACCTCACATTTTGAACCACGTTTATTATACCCTCCACTGGCCTTCCCTTTCCTCTCACGCTCCTTCCCTTGCTTTGTAATCTCCAGCTTTTCTGTTCAGTCAACGCTTCTAACGCTACCTGCATGTTATCAAGGAGGCAGAAAAAGACCCACACCCTCTTCCCTGACGCTCAACAAACACCTGAACCCTCTAGATAATGTTGCAAGACTTGTTTAGGGATATTATTACAGGTTGTCACGAGGAGCTTACGCCGGAGGGGAGGGAGGTGAGAGAAGGTTTGTTGGTGACGGAGGCGAGGTGGAAGGGAAGGGTGGGAGGGGGCAACGAAGGGAAGGTGACAGGGAAAAGAAGGCAGACGATGGTTGGAGCAAAAGGGGAACCGAGGGGAGATGGTTATGGCCGATGAGTGCCCTTGAGGATTGAGTGGAGCAAAGACAGTTTCTCTCGCTCTCTCTAAGCTATCCTATTATACTGTTACTCTTAAAAATTATTCCGTATACAGAAATGCCACAACCATACATCGAGAGAGAGAGAGAGAGAGAGAGAGAGAGAGAGAGAGAGAGAGAGAGAGAGAGAGAGAGAGAGAGAGAGAGAGAGAGAGAGAGAGAGAGAGAGAGAGAGAGAGAGAGAGAGAGAGAGAGAGTGTGTGTGTGTGTGTGTGTGTGTGTGTGTGTCAAAGTGAGGTGGGAGGGTAGTACGTAACCGGAGAATGTTTTGTGTCACGAGCTGTGGCAGTTTGAAAACACACACACACACACACACACTATCCTCCTCTCCATACATCTCCCCCTCCTCAGCAACACCCTCACCCTTAACCCTAACAACAACAATGGACGCCGCCTCCTCTTCCTCCTCCTCCAGGCCTCTCTATGCCACATGACTACCTGACAACAAGACTATCACATCAACCATCACATCACACCTCCACCACTTCCAGTCTAAGGAGGACCCACGTCACTACCCCTTTGAGTCTCTTCACCCCCATTCTCCCCTCTACACCTGTGCAGCTGCCTCGTTAAGTCACACAGCTGTTTGGTAACACCTCAACGCCTGCCCTCCTATTTTAAGTGGTGTTGGTGGTATGTTCGAGTGGTGGAACACATGTGTGGAGCAGAGGGTGCAGAGGAGGAGGAACAATTATGGGACACATGTGTGGAGCAGAGGGTGCGGAGGAGGAGGAACAATTATGGGACACTGGTGACGGAAAAAAGCAGGTGATTGACTGGAGAGGGTGGAGGAGTACGGGATCAAAAACACACAGGAGTTGCAGTAGTTACAAATGACCGCTAATGGCTGGTTGATGAAATTGCCACGACAAAGGAGCGCTGATTACTTCCAAGAGGGAGGACATGCAGTGCGGGGTGAGGCAGTGGCGGTGCTGAGCTGCTATGGACATGATACAAAACAAAGGTGATGGGTGGAGCGACGTGTTCTGCAGTCACGAGCACCCGCGGTTGGTCCTGCGGCGCGTGACGGCCTCGGGGCCCCACCACAACACAGCAGGCAACCCCCACCTCCCCCCTCAGGTGCGCTGACTCACTCACCCCCCAACGCACCCCGCCCAGCCCCGCCCCGCCGCCACCGCTGAACAGGGACGCCGGTTGTCCCTGTTGTGGCCGGGTGATATACCATGTTTGCGATGATACACCTTTGCAACTGATCACGAGGCCATTAACCCCTTGAGGCCCAGAATGTAATTTCCATTGTAATTTGGGTACCATTAGACGATTTTTAGTGAATATAAGCAATGTTTCATAGATATGACCTGTTTAGTATCCTTGTCGACTAGCTAATTTGGTATATTCAGTTACTTTTCGTAGTTTTATGGCTCGACAACAGACGATTTTATATAGCAAAGGAAAGCTGGGCGTGAAAGAGTTAATTACATCTGTATAGCGGAACACACTCAAACACACACACCGTGATCAAGACCGTGGATGAATCACACCAAGGAGTAGAGAGAGGAGGAAATAGCGTAAGTAATGGCATCGTTAAGTCTTGGTAAGAGCATCGTGGCAGTGACAAGGCAATCCCGGCAGCGCGGTGTGGTGTGTGTGGCAAAGCCCGAGGCGAGGCATGACCCGACAGAGACCCGGCACACACCAAGCCAGTGACGCAACGCCCTACCTCCAACCCCCCCAACCCCCTACACCCAGAGGAGCGAGGTGGGTGGATCACTGGGGCATGTGACACCCAATACACCCCGCAGCCTTCCCTCTCCGTCGCAATATCACGCACGATGTGAACCTCATGTCCCGCGAGTGCAGTGGTGGTGGCTGATCGGTTGCGAGTTTGAAAGGATGGATCGGGGAGAGGGGAGAGGGAGGAGAGAGAGAGAGGGAGGGAGAGAGGGAAGAGAAGAGAAGGAGAGAGGAAAAGAGAAGAGGGGAAAGGAGAGAAGAGAGAGAGAGAGAGAGAGAGAGAGAGAGAGAGAGAGAGAGAGGGAGAGAAGAGAGAAGAGAAGGGGAGAGCGAGGAGAGAAGGGAGGGGAGAGAGAGAGAGAAGGAGAGAGAGGAGAGAAAAGAGAGAGAGAGGAGAGAGAAGAGAGAGAAGAGGGGAGAGAGAGAGAGAGAGGGAGTGATGAAGAGTTGGAAGAGAATGAGGTGAGAGGTGAGATATAGGATGAGGAGTGAGAGGTAAGGGGGAAACCAAGGAAGAAAGAAGGAGAAGGGGTGAAAGATGACGGGAGATGGAAGGGGGGGGAGGAGGAGGAGGAGGGAGGAGGAGGGAGGAAAGAGACCACTAAGAACACACAGAGGGAAGAAGAATCAGTGAGGCCCTTCAGAACCCACCAAGTTATTCTGAGAGGACCCGCACCGCACCCCATCTGCACCCTTCACCAAGCTGCCTTACCAGTCACACCCCGCCCCACCCACCACTAAGGGGAGTCAGATGGTAGTACCCGCGGTGTGTGGATTACGTGAACAAGACAAAAAAATCAGGATATACACGAACTAGGAACATAATGACACACACACACATACACAGCTAGCGCACACACGAGGCAAATTACACCAGCATAAGGGAGAGGGTGAGAAGGGAGAGGGGATGAGAGAAGGGGAAAGGCGGAAAGGCGGCGAACGAAGCGAGGAGTTCCCACGCTGAAGTGTACACAAGTGGCACATCATTATAAAAGCCTCACCTGCCATTTTCACCTGGTGGTAGTTATAGCACGGAAGCCTCACCCCTCTTCCTCCTACCACACACACACACACACAGATACTAGATAGTGATGGGGGAAGGTAGGTAGACACAGATATATAGATACACACAGGCATACCAATAAACATACATACATACATACATACATACAGACAGATACAGGCATGCAATTAAGACTGTGTAATGAAAACTCGAAGCAAAAGATTGAGCCTAAAGGTGAGAGAGAGAGAGAGAGAGAGAGAGAGAGAGAGAGAGAAGAAGGGGAGAGAGAGGGAGAGAGAGAGAGAGAGAGAGAGGAGAGAGAGAGAGAGAGAGACGTCATTCTGATATTCTCCCCACTACTACAATCTCACTAAAAGCTACTACAAAAAGGCAATAAACCCGATAGAAAATACAAACCAAGGTGACAGGTTTAGTTGCATTAGTCACTTCGATAAGGAGCGTCAGGGGATAGGTGAGCATGACGTCAGAGTAACAGTTTAGGGCATGACAGGAACATACTCTGTGCGATTGAGTGTTTAGGGCCACC
>JACEEZ010020343.1:117500-137500 GCA_016584305.1 Chionoecetes opilio
CCGAAAATTTACACTGTACTTTTACTTACATTACTTACTTACACTAGCACTTTTTCAAGAATCCTCACACACATGAGCTTAATACACTTCCCTATTTTTCTTCAGCAACCAGTGTACATCCTCAAGACATCCTGGAAACCTAGATGAGCACGTTTCACAATTTCACTGAACAAAACACCCCTATATAAAAGGAGGGACCAAACCATCAGAGCCCTCAAGTGAACCCAAGAGCCTACCATCCGACCCCTGAGCCCACTGCCTCAGGCGCTATAAAAAAGAAAAAAAAAGAAAAAAAAAGAAGAAAAAAAAGTCAATCCTAAACTGCTGGCAATGTTTTATCACAATGCCACAAAATGAAAACAACAGTGATAAATGAAAACCCGGGGTTTTTGTTTTCCCCAAATAAACGTGAAAAATTCAAAAACCCCGGTAAAAATAATAAGCAATGACGCGGTTTTAAAAACTCTAAAAACCCGGAGAGGGGTTTCTAAACTACACAACCAGGAGAAAGCTTCAAAAATTTACAACCAGGGGGGGAAAGTTTCACAACTCTAAAACCCAAAGGGGGGGAAAAGCTTCTACAACTCACAACAAGAGGGGAAAGCTTTAAAATCTACAACCGGGGAGGGGAAAGTTTCACAACTCAAAACCGGAGGGGAAAGCTTCTACAACTCTACAACCAGGGGGGAAACTTCAAAAAAACTCTAAAACCATGAGGGGAAAGCTTCTACAACACAAACCAGGGGGGAAAAGCTTCTAACAAAACCCCCGGGGGGGAAACTTCTACAATACACAACCAGGGGGGGAAAGTTCTACAACACCCCCCCGGGGGGGAAACTTCTCAACTACAAAACCCAGGGGGGGAAGCTTCTACAACTTACCCCCAAGGGGGGGAAAGCTTCTATAACTACACAACCAGGATAGGAAAGCTTTAAAACTACACAACCAGGGGGGGAAAGTTCTACAACTCAAAAACCAAGGGGGGAAAGCTTCTACAACTACAAAACCAGGGGGGGAAAGCTTCTACAACTACAAACCACAATACACAACAGGGGGGGAAGCTCTACAATCACAACCGGGGGGAAAAATTCTACAACTACCAAAACCCAGGGGGGGGAAAAGCTTCTACAACTACACAACCAGGAGGGGAAAGCTTCTACAACTACACAACCAGGAGGGGAAAGCTTCTACAACTACACAACCAGGAGGGGAAAGCTTCTACAACTCTATAACCAGGGGAAAGCTTGAGATCCGCGTCATAGCATGCCTTTGACCAAACTCACCCATGCCATCATCCTTCTGACCTCCTACCCCCTCTAACTTTCCACTTCCTCCCCACTAGTCCTCAGCAACTCTCAATCCTCCTCTCCTATAACCCCCCCCCCCGAGACCAGACCACCCAGACCACACCCGCCACTGCCTGCTGAAGACCAAACACAAACACAAACTCAAAAATACAACACACACACACATACACATCAAGTAGGCCATTTAGCTACAGTGGGCGATTTCAATCAGGAGGAGGAGGAGGAGGAGGAGATGAAGGAGGAGGAGGAGGAGGAGATGAAGGAGGAGGAGGAGGAGGAGGAGGAGGAGGAGGAGGAGGAGGAGGAATCAAAGAACTTTGGGAAGAGAAAAGGGTACGGTCGCCGACGTATCGGAAAGTAGGCAAGTTAAGGGGAGGAAAAGAAACTGCTTGAAAAACTGAAGGAGGAACGGAGGAGGAGGAGGAGGAGGAGGAGGAGGAGGAGGAGGAGGAGGAGGAGGAGGAGGAGGAGGAGGAGGAGGGGGAAAGTAAACAGGGGTAGAGTCCAATATAAAGGTGAAGCTTCAGTCACCTGCGCGCGCAAACTTTCTCTCCTTCCGCCCATCTCTCTCTCTCTCTCTCTCTCTCTCTCTCTCTCTCTCTCTCCACTTGGTATTAATGAGTCCTTCAGTCAATGTAGGGAAGAGTGATTGACAGAGGGGAATCCTAAGAAGTTTTTATATATTTTGACGTGGCCTCTCTCTCTCTCTCTCTCTCTCTCTCTCTCTCACAAAGGATGATCGACAAGGCCACAGATGGTTCTCCCTGCAGGTGGTCACAGACAGGACGGAACGCCACGCCTAGTCCCCAAGCGGATGGCACTGGCGGGGAGGAAGGAAGAGGGCACTGGTGGGGAGGAAGGAAGGGGAGGGCACTGGTGGGGAGGAAGGAAGGGGTCCGAAGGGGGGCGCAGAGGTAGAGGCAGGGACGGAGACGTGGCGGAAAGGGACTGGAAGGGGACTGGAAGGGGGCTGGGAGGGGAGCAGAGAGACAGTACCACACTCATCGACCCCCCGCCATTGCTCAGTCTCACGGGGGAAGAGGGGGGGATTTCACCAGCTCCCAATAGCCCCCCCCCCCTCCGTCTGACCCAATATACCGAATTACAACTGAAACCCGGCAACCTCACGCCAATATCGAGGTCACGATAATGAAATAAACGTGATGTATTATAGTGCTGTGAGGATTCAACTCCATGGCGTCAGCAGCAGGAGTAGCAGGAGTGACTGTGTCTGTTCTTGGTCTGGGTGTGTGTCTGAGAGAGAGAGAGAGAGAGAGAGAGAGAGAGAGAGAGAGAGAGAGAGAGAGAGAGAGAGAGAGAGAGAGAGAGAGAGAGAGAGAGAGAGTGTGTACTGGGGCGGGGAAGGGTGGAGTCCCATCTAATATCCTTGACAAAAGCGTTACACCCGACATGTAACAAAGCTAGAAACAGACATAATCAAACGAGACCTAACACTAAATAAGGATAGATATGGATTTTCAAGAGTAGAGGTAATTGAGACACCACCTGAGCTCGCTATCAACATTGTCCTCGCAACCACTGTGTCTAACCAAGGCCACAACACACCTCTCGCACGCCGCGTTTCCTCCTAGACGACTGGGAACCTAGCTCTTTGTTTTCCCGTGTTAGATCTCTGTCTCTCTCTCTCTGTTAGTGTTTCCGTCACTTCCGGATGAAAGCCATGTCCTCCACTGAAAAATTACCTTCCTTCTCACTTATACTTATGTCTACCACCCCATGACTGAATAACTACACAAGCCTCTACAGAAAGACCTTCCCACCAGTACCACATATTCATTAGTAAACAAACATGAATTCCTTTGCTTCTCACTTATATATCTCCCACCCCAATAACGACAACTATACAAGCTTCCTTAAAGACCTTCCCGCCAGTATCACATATTCATTAGTAAACAAACATGATGTCCTACAAAGGGAAGCTGTACCAAGGGCAATCCGCGACCCTCAGACACGAAGCACCGCGATACATACATACATCAACATTATAATCACACACACACACACACACACACACACACACACACACACACACACACCGCACACTGACACACACACACACACACACCAAAAACCACATTGCACGCACCACCGGTCTCCCATGCACCACATTTGCACCCAAGCGCCACGCCACCCCATGAAGAGCGAAGCCGACAAAAGCAGGTCACTGTGTCGCGCTGGAATCGATTTCGTCTTTGAGGAAGGGAAGGGGGAGGAGGAGAGATGATGAAAAAGACCGTCCTGTATGTAAGAGAAAAAGCTAACACACGAAGGTCACTGTGTCGAGATTATGAAAGAGAAACCAGTAAAGGAAATGAGGTAGATAGATAGGTGCTCCAAAATGTTAAGTGTATAAAAATAATGTCAAACTTGGAGACAAAACAAACATCACCGCGGAAGCAAAAGTGACGAGTCGGGGAAGTCAGATTACATTATTAAGTCTGGAAATGGGTTACACTGAGACCTCCGGCGGCAAGGATGGACTATCGCGAGGGGGGAGGGGGCTGATTATGCTCCCAGCCCAGGCAACGGTAGAGGAAGAGGAAGGAGGAAGGAGAAACGGGCGAGGGCAAGAATGAGAAGGAAGAGAAAAGAGAAAGTGTAGGAGACGAATCATGGAATTTAAAACATGGGAGAAGAGAAAGTGAGACCAACCAGAGAGAGAAGAGAGAGGAAGAGAGAGAGAGGAGAGAGAGAGAGAGAGAGAGAGAGAGGAGAGAGAGAGAGAGAGAGGAGAGAGAGAGAGAGAGAGAGAGAGAGAGAGAGAGAGAGGAGAGAGAGAGAGAGAGAGAGAGAGAGAGAGAGAGAGAGAGAGAGGAGAGAGAGAAGAGAGAGAGAGAGGAGAAGAGAGAGAGAGAGAGAGAGAGAGAGAGAGAGAGAGAGAGAGAGAGAGAGAGAGAGAGAGAGAGAGAGAGAGAGAGAAGAGAGAGAGAGAGAGAGATGAGAGAGAGAGAGAGGAGAGAGAGAGAGATTGAGAGAGAGAGAGAGAGAGAGGAAGAGAGAAGAGAGAGAGAGAGAGAGAGAAGAGAGAGAGAGAGAGAGAGGAGAGAGGAGAGAGAGAGAGAGAGAGAGAGAGAGAGAGAGAGAGAGAGAGAGAGAGAGAGAGAGAGAGAGAGAGAGATAATGTGGATGCCCAAGTTGTCATCCATACCAATTTCCTGCTCTCTCATTTGTATAATCAAGGATGGATTGTAACATTAACTATGCATCATAACTCCATCTCATCATGACTCTCCCTTCATAAGTTCATAACCATTTTCCGTGTCCCTCACAACCCACCACCACCCACTCCAACTTCTTTACAACCTGTCACAATCCCCCTCCTTCCTGGCAACTCCGGCTGAAGAGATCACACCACGAGAAGAGGCATCAGATTTCCTACTCAACTGCGCTGTCTCATTTCTGCCTCCTACTTCCCCTTCTCTTTCTCCTTCTCTACTTGTCTTTCTCGCCCTCTTCTTATATATTGCTGTATATCGCCTCTTCCTTCTTCTATCTTTTTTCTCTTCCTTTTCTTCTAACTCTTCTTCCACCTCCATATTTCTAACCCCATTTCCGTAACTTTCCAAAGTGTTTTTTCTGTTATGTTTTTTTCCCCCTGAGATATTTAGTAGTTCATCTACGTTTCTATTTTCTAGTTATTTCCTCCGTCTGGTTTAGCCGCTTCTTCCTCTAGCAGATCTTCTCTTTGTTGTTCTCATTTCCTTGAATCATCATTAATTAACTTCCCCTTCACAGCGCCACAACAACAACAACCACCACCACCACCACCTAAACAACCGCTACCATCACCACCACGACTGTCTATTCTTCCTGCTTACCCTCCTACCACCTTCACCATCACAATCACCACCACCACCTAAACAACCGCTACCATCACCCCCACGACTGTCTATTCTTCTTCCTGCTTAGCCTCCTACCACCGTCACCACCACAATCATATCATCACATCCCTTATACTGTCTCTCCCCCCCGCCCCCCCTCCTCCTCCTCCTCTGTAGCCATACAAGATATAATGACTAACGGTATAAGGGTGCGGCGTCCCTACCCCTCTCTCCTCCCTTTGCCTTTCACCTCCAGGGGCCGCTCGCTCCTTTGTGTAGTTTTACCTTGTTATTCACCAACACTAAGATATTACACCCCCCCCCCCCCAAAAAAAAAAAAAAAAAAAAAAAAAAAAAAAAGAGGTCAGAGTAAAATTGCTGCGACACTTTCTCGATTGTCTTCTAAATTGACGAGAGTTGAAATGCTTCGTTCTTGCTCTCCTCTCACGCCGAGGTTTGGTGCTTTTGTTTCCACCTCTTGCTACCTCCTTCCTCTTCTTTCTCTTCTCTTCACTTCCTTTCCTCTCTCTTCCTTCCATCCTCTTCTCTTTACTTCACTTCTTTTCCTCTTCTCTTTTCTTCACTTCCTTTCCTCTCTCCTCCATCCTCTTCTCTTCTCTTTTCTTCTCTCCTCCTTGCTCTTCTCTTTCCTTCCTTCACTTCCTTTCTTCTCTTTCCTTCACTTCCTTTCTTCTCTTTCCTTCACTTCCTTTCTTCTCTTTCCTTCACTTCCTTTCTTTCCTCCTCCCTGCTCTTCTCTTTCTTTCCTTCACTTCCTTTCTTCTCTCCTCCCTGCGCTTCTCTTTCCTTCACTTCCTTTCTTCTCTCCTCCTTGCTCTTTTCTTTCCTTCACTTCTTTTCCTCTCTTCTCTTCCTTCTCCCTCTTCTCATTCCTCTTCCTTTCTTTTCTTTCTCTGAGTTGCGAGCAGACGCCAGACGAATCCTTCCTTAATCCTCAGCTAACCAAACCCTTTCCCTATATACCAAGCTAGGTCACTGTCCGCTTTAAGAGTACAATATCTCTCTCTCTTTTATTCTTATTTTTATTTGAACAGTTATTAATCACAGTTACACAAGTTAGTTACTTAAAAGGTAGATGAATTAAGGCAGTAAATGATCTGAAAGCTAAAGATTCTCTCTCTCTCTCTCTCTCTCTCTCTCTCTCTCCGTCAGCCAGGTAGTCATGTCCCCACAAGAGTCAGCAGGTGAGTCACGTGGGGAAGAGAGAGCGTCGTTGCCGTCCACCTCCCCCACGACTCTCACTTCTGCGGCCAACCCCAAAATTTCCCCGCAACCTCAGCCCTTCAGGAAAGTAAGGGGGCTTTAATTTTCCTCGTTACGATTTCCAAGTCAATAATCTATATCACTATCATCATTATCATTATCATTACCTAGTTGCCAAATATTTCAGCCTTGGTATACATGCCGACGTAACCTTGAGTTTTATTCAATGCATACCATCGTCCCCTTCCAAGCACCCAGCCAAGGCGCCTCCTACCTCGATACGTTGTGGGGCCTAAGGCAGCTCAAAAGCCTAAGTTACTTTGATGAGTTTAAGGAAGAGAAAGCTGATATATAAAGTAATGGGTGGCAGGGCGGATGGCTCTGGCGTGAGGTGTATGTATAGAGGGATCCATGGAGGTCACCGGGAAAATGCAGGGAGTGATGGAGGGGACACGTGAGTCACCAGAGAACAGGCCTGGCCGGTCACACTGAGTGGCTCTTCAATTACCTTCCATCACCACAACACAGCCGCCACACCTCACCCCTGCACCCATGGAGGTAGTATGGATCCTCCATACTTCCTCCAAGCCTGCACCCCTATTCCCCCACGAGGCTATCTCGCAAGAGTGACGTGGGATGCTGACGCCAGCGGCAATTGCAGTGTAGACAAGTGAGGCAAGAATGTGCCTCGACAATACACAATTGCAACAACTGCTTCCACTTAAGTGCTTCTGGGCAGGAGAAAGCGCACACACACGTCAGCCCAATACAGCACTCTGTTATGTAAGTTATCAACGTGTGCTCGGTGAGTGGTGATGCCTCTGGCTGGGTGGTCGTGCAAGGCTGCCACCCCACAATGGCAGGCGGCGCGGCGAGAAATAGCGCAACAGTGTACCCGCTGGGTGAAAAGGAAGAGTCGGGTGTATAGGGCGGGGAGGGGAGTCAAGGGGTGTTGGTGGCACCTGCCACGAGCAGAGAAAGCCACCGTCTCCAGGTTCTATTACGGCAGGGAAAGTAAGGGGTGGGGCATCCCTTGGGAGCCACGCCGCACCCTCAGGGGAAAGCGTGGTATATTACACCAGGCATAGATGTACTGTCTGCTGCCTTAGCTGCACACCATCAATGATACTGAAGACATTCCGCCGCATCCCTGCCCCGAACCATGAGGAAACTGAGCAACGGGAGAAAAAATATTCTGCCGCTCCTTCGAGCATTTCCGGCCCGTCTCCGTGAGGAGGCGAGTCAGGCCGCCGCCCTCGACGACCCCTTAACCTACACTGCTTGACTCCTATAATTCAAGATTCTCTCCACATCATGGCCTGACGGGACTCAAAGGTTAGGGAAGAAAACGTTCCTGAGATGGAAGTGGTGGTGTAGTAGCGACCCCCCCCCCCTCCACACTCCCCAGGGACGGGACGCACCCACCAAGTCCACCACACACCGCGTCCCCAATACTCAACAAGACAACATAATGAAGTATCGACTTTAGATAGTTCCGGGCGGATCCAATAATTCTTTGTCTTTCAGGCCAAACTATCAACTCCTTTTGTTACACACACTATGAAGAAAAGTAACCGTCATTCAAGGCTTTTCTCTAATTCCGGAATATTCATCTGAGGCTCTCTAGCGTCCTTCAGGTTTGTTGAGACTCATGACACACACACACACACACACACACACACACACACACACACACACACCGATGCATCTAACACTATACTATAAAGATTATATCTAATATAGTATAACTATAGTAAGACTAAAGGCTTCTAATAACATTGTAAATGCAATAATTAATACTACTCTTCTAAATATAGTAGTTCATTATCAAAATAAAAGTATAGATTAGTGAGAATGTGTTGTGTGCTTAGATGTGTGGTGTTGAGTGATGTGGTGTGGTGTTGGAGGTGTGGTAATAGTGGTGTGGTGTTGAGCTGTGGTGTTGTGTCGTGTGGTGTCAAGTGTGTGTAGGTGGTTGAATAGCGTAAGTTGTGCGGTGTATTGCTACGTGGTGTTTAGAGGTGTGATATGGTGCTGAGTGGCATGGTGTTGAGTGGTGTGGTGTTGAGGTGTGGTGTAGAGTGGACATGACGATCCTCACCCTTGGCCGGTGTCCCTTGTCGGCCGCCTTGCTGCTTGCCTTGGCCTCACTCACCTGTAACACAGACATAAGCACGGCACAGATGAAACACCGCCGCACGCACACACGCTCACACTTACATGATGAGGCGCACGCACATACACACGCATATTTTTATTATATACATACACACGCCTCGCCGCATACACACACACACACATACACAAACCCACATTAAGTCAGATTAATCAGATTGTTTCAAAACATTTATATACATTAATCATTTGATTTAGAACATTTAACTGGACAGACATGGCATCTTTATCTATTATCTCTAAAAAATTACAGTCATATAAGTATATTCATGAATCATATATAGATCAATATGTCGGCAGATATTAAAAAGGAGAGTGAGTTTAGTGTTACTTGATATATAACAGGTTTTGATATTAACTGTAAATATTAAGGAAACCTAATATATACAAAGGCCAAAGTGAACACAAGGCACTGATTAACTTATAACTATGTATATACACAACACAAGCACAACACATATACAGGAGGTGCAACACGTGGGAAACACTACCGAACAGTGAACGGGGAGCTCTTGAGGGCTGCCACGGCGCGCCCCTGCCTGCCCGCCGCTACAGCTCTACAGGAGGTGCTCGTGTGAGGCTCTATGCTCTACGGTGACACATTGGGCTCGCTACCTGCCTCTGCACGACTATCTACCACACCCGTGCATCACATACAACCTTCTTAGCTACTGAAACACGTCCCGGAACACTCGTGGCTCCAATATCAATAAACATTCCACCTTCCATTCTATTTTTCCACCTTCCTACGACTTAAATCTTTTTAAGAGAAGTGACAAAACACCTCCCGAACCAC
Source organism: Chionoecetes opilio (assembly GCA_016584305.1). Taxonomy (NCBI): domain Eukaryota; kingdom Metazoa; phylum Arthropoda; class Malacostraca; order Decapoda; family Majidae; genus Chionoecetes; species Chionoecetes opilio. The sequence goes on from JACEEZ010020343.1 coordinate 126,845, forward strand.
ATTGGCCCACCCCCCTTTTTTTTTATTCTCTTACTGTCTTCTTTATAGGGACTGGCAACTAAGCGGGCTTTGTGTTACCTCTTTTTGTTGTGCCCTTGGCCAGTCCTTTGTATAAATAAAAAAATAAAAAATAAAAATAAAATGCTGGAGCGTCATGTGCTATGCCGCCCCTCCACCCTTGTACAATACATACCTTGGTCTATTAAAGGATTTCAATAGACCAATATTTCCTTCTAAATAGACCAACGACTAATAGGAATTCTTTCAATAGACCAAGCCTTGTATAACGAGTCGGGGGGGTGGGACTGCGGCGAGGACGTTGACGATGTTGGTCAGTGCATTACCAAGTATATACAACAGAAACCTCGCAGACAAGGGCGGCTGCGACAAAGTTAACGAGATACAACTGAAAACATCTCAATCAATGGTATTAATATTTCACTCGCCGCAGTCACACACACACCCCAACCCCCACAACCACCACTATATCTCCACCACGAACCCAAGCCACCCCCCCCCCCAACAAAAAAATACATGTAACACCTCTGCATCAGTTACTGTACAGAACCACACCCCCCCCCCCCATGCAGTACCCCAGGTAACACCCACTCCGGTCACACCACTTTCCATTAGCCCTGCACCCACCCACCCAACATTCCTCACCGCCAGCCTCCGCTCACTCACTCCTCCCACCCACACAAGGGCCAAAACACGCCTCACAACACCCACCCCTACGGAAAAAAAAGTAAAAATAAAAAAAACTTCCTGGTGCACGAATAGACAAAAAAATAAATAAAACAGCTGAGATGAAACACTTTCTTTATCTTTCACGGCAGCAGGAAAGTCTTTACACGAGTTCGCCTTACAATAGCCGCTACTCCAGAGCCCAGGCGAGGAGGAGCGGCCAAAGGAAGTAGAGGGAAGTAGAGGGAAGATGTGAAGTGGCTCGACCCGCTTACTCAGCCCCGTGACTCCCAGGTCGCGTCTATTGTACAAAAAGATCACACACACACACACACACACATATACATACATACATACACACACACACGGAAATGAGGGTAAGTGTGTTAGCACGTGTGTGTTCAGAAGCTCGCCATGCAAAGTGGGAGTTAGGAAGGAGGAGGAGGAGGAGGAGGAGGAGGTAGAGGAAGAGGAAGAGAGAGGAAGAGGAAGAGGAAGAAGAGGAAGAGGAAGAGGAGGAGGTAGAGGTAGAGGAAGAGGAGAAGCAAGAGGAGGAGGAAGAGGAGGAGGAGAGGAGGTAGAGGAGGAGGAGGTAGAGGAGGAGGAGGTAGAGGAGGAGGAGGGAGGAGGAGGAGGAGGAGGAGGAGGAGGAGGAGGAGGAGGAGGAGGAGGAGGAGGAGGAGGAGGAGGTATAGGGAAACACTGCAGGTGCATGACTCACCGGGCTTTCCCTCATGCATGACTGGAAAAGGGACGCGATTGTACCACCACCACCACCATGCATCACGACTCACTACTAAAACATTCAAGTACTGTGTCCCAGTCCCCCCTAACACACACACACACACACACACAGGGTATCCTCATGACCAGCCGTGACCTGAATGATACATGTATTCGTTGTGATGCAAACACCTCCTTCTGCCATTGTTAAGTGTCCTTGTGTATATGAGAGAGAGAGAGAGAGAGAGAGAGAGAGAGAGAGAGAGAGAGAGAGAGAGAGGGGAGAGAGAGAGAGAGAGAGAAGAGAGAGAGAGAGAAGAGAGAGAGAGAGAGAGAGAGAAAGAAAAAAAATCCGGCAGCAAAGGTCTCTCCTCAACAGCCTGAAGGAGACGAGGTGAGAGGGACATGTCCTTCCCTGTCACCGGGCTCGCTATTGTGTGCCATTATGAGAGGAACCTCCTGTCAGTCCTGTGTTCCTAGCCCATAGGGAGGGAGGGAGGGAGGGAGGGAGGGAGGGAGGGAAAAGAGGCAGGGAGGCAGGGAGGGAGGGAGGGAGGTAGTGGAGAGGGAGGGAGGGAGGGAAGGACGTAGTGGAGAGAGGGAGGGAGGCCAGGGAGGGAGGGAGGTTGTGGAGAGAGGGAGGGAAGGGAAGGAGGTAGTGGAGGGAAGGAGTGAGGAAGAGAGGGAGGGAGGGAAGGAGGTAGTGGAGGGAAGGAGGTAGTGGAGGGAAGGTGGTAGTGGAGGGAAGGTGGTAGTGGAGGGAAGGAGGTAGTGGAGGGAAGGAGGTAGTGGAGGGATGGAGCGAGGTAATGGAGGGATGGAGCGAGGTAATGGAGGGATGGAGCGAGGTAGTGGAGGGAAGGAGGTGGTGGAGAGAGGGAAGGAGGGGGGGAAGGGAAGGAGGTAGTGGAGGGAAGGTGGTAGTGGAGGGAAGGTGGTAGTGGAGGGAAGGAGGTAGTGGAGGGAGGGAGGTAGTGGAGGGAATGAGGTAGTGGAGGGAAGGTGGTAGTGGAGGGAAGGAGGTAGTGGAGGGAAGGTGGTAGTGGAGGGAAGGAGGGAGGGAAGGGAAGGAAGTAGTGGAGGGAAGGAGGTAGTGGAGGGAAGGGAAGGGAAGAGGAGTGAGGGAAGGTGGTAGTGGAGGGAAGGTGGTAGTGGAGGGAAGGTGGTAGTGGAGGGAAGGAGGTAGTGGAGGGAAGGAGGTAGTGGAGGGAAGGAGGTAGTGGAGGGAAGGTGGTAGTGGAGGGAAGGTGGTAGTGGAGGGAAGGAGGTAGTGGAGGGAAGGTGGTAGTGGAGGGAAGGAGGTAAGTGGAGGGAAGGAGGTAGTGGAGGGAAGGAGGTAGTGGAGGGAAGGAGGTAGTGAGAGGGAAGGAGGGAGGGAGGGAAGGAGGTAGTGGAGGGAAGGAGGTAGTGGAGGGAAGGTGGTAGTGGAGGGAAGGTGGTAGTGGAGGGAAGGAGGTAGTGGAGGGAAGGTGGTAGTGGAGGGAAGGAGGTAGTGGAGGGAAGGAGTAGTGGAGGGAAGGTGGTAGTGGAGGGAAGGAGGTAAGTGGAGGGAAGGAGGTAGTGGGAGGGAAGGTGGTAGGGAAGGGAAGGAGGTGGTGGAGAGAGGAAAGGAGGGAGGGAAGGAAGGAGGTAGTGGAGGGAAGGGAGGAGTAGTGGAGGGAAGGGAAGGGAGGTAGTGGAGGGAAGGGAAGGAGGTGGTAGTGGAGGGAAGGGAGGAGTAGTGGAGGGAAGGAGGTAGTGGAGGGAAGGAGGGAGGGAGGGTAGTGGAGGGAAGGAGGTAGGGGAGGGAAGGAGGTAGTGGAGGGAAGGTGGTAGTGGAGGGAAGGTGGTAGTGGAGGGAAGGAGGTAGTGGAGGGAAGGTGGTAGTGGAGGGAAGGAGGGAGGGAAGGGAAGGAGGTAGTGGAGGGAAGGAGGTAGTGGAGGGAAGGAGGTAGTGGAGGGAAGGAGGGAGGAAGGGAAGGAGGGAGGGAGGGAGGGAAGGAGGTAGTGGAGGGAAGGAGGTAGTGGAGGGAAGGTGGTAGTGGAGGGAAGGAGGTAAAATTAATCCACAGGTAAGTGGAGGGAAGGAGGTAGTGGAGGAAGGAGGAGGGAGGGAGGAGTGGAGGGAAGGAGGTAGGGAGGGAAGGGGAGGGAGGGAAGGGGTAGTGGAGGGAAGGTGGTAGTGGAGGGAAGGTGGTAGTGGAGGGAAGGTGGTAGTGGAGGAAGGAGGTAGTGGAGGGAAGGTGGTAGTGGAGGGAAGGAGGGAGGGAAGGGAAGGAGGTAGTGGAGGGAAGGAGGTAGTGGAGGGAAGGTGGTAGTGGAGGGAAGGAGGTAGTGGAGGGAAGGAGGTAGTGGAGGGAAGGAGGTGAGTGGAAGGGGTAGTGGAGGGAAGGAGGTAGTGGAGGGAAGGAGGTAGTGGAGGGAAGGAGGTAGTGGAAGGGAAGGAGGTAGTGGAGGGAAGGAGGTAGTGGAGGGAAGGAGGTAGTGGAGGGAAGGAGGTAGTGGAGGGAAGGAGGTAGTGGAGGGAAGGTGGTAGTGGAGGGAGGTAGTGGAGGGAAGGAGGTAGTGGAGGGAAGGAGGTGAGGGAAGGGAAGGCGGTAGTGGAGGGAAGGAGGGAGGGAAGGGAAGGAGGGAGTGGAGGGAAGGTGGTAGTGGAGGGAAGGAGGTAGTGGAGGGGGAGGTAGTGGAGGGAAGGTGGTAGTGGAGGGAAGGAGGTAGTGGAGGGAAGGTGGTAGTGGAGGGAAGGTGGTAGTGGAGGGAAGGAGGTAGTGGAGGGAAGGAGGTAGTGGAGGGAAGGAGGTAGTGGAGGGAAGGAGGTAGTGGAGGGAAGGTGGTAGTGGAGGGAAGGAGGTAGTGGAGGGAAGGAGGTAGTGGAGGGAAGGTGGTAGTGGAGGGAAGGAGGTAGTGGAGGGAAGGTGGTAGTGGAGGGAAGGTGGTAGTGGAGGGAAGGGGTAGGGAGGGAAGGGAAGGCGGTAGTGGAGGGAAGGTGGTAGTGGAGGGAAGGAGGTAGTGGAGGGAAGGAGGTAGTGGAGGGAAGGAGGTAGTGGAGGGAAGGGTAGGGAGGAGGGTAGTGGAGGGAAGGTGGTAGTGGAGGGAAGGTGGTAGTGGAGGGAAGGTGGTAGTGGAGGGAAGGAGGTAGTGAAGGGAAGGTGGTAGTGGAGGGAAGGAGGTAGTGGAGGGAAGGTGGTAGTGGAGGAAGGAGGTAGTGGAGGGAAGGAGGTAGTGGAGGGAAGGAGTAGTGGAGGGAAGGAGGTAGTGGAGGGAAGGAGGTAGTGGAGGGAAGGTGGTAGTGGAGGGGAAGGTGGTAGTGGAGGGAAGGAGGTAGTGGAGGGAAGGTGGTAGTGGAGGGAAGGAGGTAGTGGAGGGAAGGAGGTAGTGGAGGGAAGGAGGTAGTGGAGGGAAGGAGGTAGTGGAGGGATGGAGCGAGGTAGTGGAGGGATGGAGCGAGGTAGTGGAGGGATGGAGCGAGGTAGTGGAGGGATGGAGCGAGGTAGTGGAGGGATGGAGCGAGGGAAGGTGGTACGGGAGGGAAGGAGGTGGTGGAGAGAGGGAGGGAGGTAGTGGAGGGAGGGAGGTAGTGGAGGGAAGGAGGTAGTGGAGGGAAGGAGTGAGGAAGAGAGGTTGGGAGGAAGGTAGTAGTCAAGAGCACTGAAAGAATGAGAGAAGTGAGAGTAGGGCAAGTGCACAAGTGACAAGTGGAGGAGTGTGTTGAGAGCAAGCCACTCAAGACTTCCGCGAACTTCCAGCGAGGCAATGGATGAATCGCGTCTACTTGATAAGGCATGATCGTAGCTTTGACGGTGTGTGAGGCCATGAACACTCAGTCAGGATCAAGGGAGATAGGGATGGGAGGAAGGTACTTGAAACTGAAGAAGTAGCCATAGAAATAAAGTAGGGTATGAAACTTGAATTTAAGGAGAAGGAAAGTATGTTAATGAAGGAATGAAATAGGAAAAAAGGCACACACACACACACACACATAAGGCCAAGCGGGTGAGTGGGAAAGAGTGAATAAGCAGGTGGAGAAGGGAAGATAAAGACTGAGGGTGAGGTGGAGACTGGCCAGGTGGAGAAAGGTAAAGTGGAGTAAGGTGAGGAATGGGTGGGAAGGTGGGTGGAGCAGGTTAGGTGAGGATGGAATAAAGGAGGGAGAGTTGAGTAACCACCCTTGTGCTAATACCTCAGGAAAGGGACAGATGAAGGCCCTCTCTCCTACACTCACCTTCCTCACACCCACTGACAGTCTGTGCTGGATGCTCGCCCCAGGGTAGCGGCGGGTGTGAGGACCTCCACAGACTGTCTCCTCCTATAGTCTTTCCATTTTATCAAGTCACTTGTGGAAATTATCAACCAACTCTCAATTAGTAGAGTGGTAGTTTTGTTCCCCCTCCCCCCTTATGAGGGAGGTATTGTTCACTCACCATATGGGGAGAGTAGGAATTGTATATATATATATATATATATATATATATATATATATATATATATATATATATATATATATATATATATATATATATATATATAATGGTAATGGGTAGAAATAAAAGCGACTAAAGTGACTTGATACATTGGAAACACTATAGTCCTCTCTCCCTTGTTGGTCGTGAGATAAAACTCCCTTTTCACATTCCTCCCTTAAATCCAAAAATGCACAAACCACCTCGACAATCAATCAATCATTGGGGGCATACGCCGGGGGGCGCGTTGCCTCGCCCACCCTACGACGCCACTCCCGGGGGTCACCACGCGCGAGTTCCCATGCAGGCTCCTTTCCCATACCAAGCAGCTCTCGACAAGAAACATCAACTTGCTCCAGCCACGAGCCTTGTGGGCGCCCCCTTGGCCTCCTCCACGCCGGATTGTCTCTTACAGATACAACCCGATGGGAAGATCGGTTTCAGGGTAGCGTGCCACATGCCCATATAGCCGAAGTTGGCGCTGACGGACTATGCAGGTAATAGGCCTCGATTCAGTCTCACGGTGCAATCGCTGATTTGACACGTAATCATCCCAGCGATACCCCATGATTCTGCGAAGACACTTATTACCAAAGGCATTGATTGTTCTCTTCAAGTCACTATTTAGTGTCCATGTCTCACAACCATAGAGTAAGACAGGGATCACAAGCGATTTGAAGATCCGGATCTTTGTCCTCCTGCACAGGTACCGACAACGCCAAATACTCCCGCTGAGCGAGTCCATAACACCGTGGGCTATGCCAATCCGCCGTAAGACTTCTTGACGTGACCCGCCGTCATTATGGAGTGCGCTACCAAGGTATGTAAAACTTTCCAAGATCTCAATGTCCTCGCCACACGCATGAACAGACTGTACTGCTTCATCTAGTAAGTCTCCAAACACCTGGACCTTGGTCTTGAGCCAGGAGACCTCAAGTCCCAAAGGCTTTGCCTCCTCGTGCAGCGCCTCGAGAGCCATCACCAGGACCTCCAGCGACTCAGCAAAGATTACTGCATCATCGGCAAAAACAAGATCAGTGATCTTGGTGTTGCCGACGGATGCTCCACAATCACTTTGATCTACAACCTTGTCCAATACCCAGTCCATACAAGCGTTGAAAAGTGATGGGGCAAGGACGCACCCTTGCCTCACTCCTGTATTCACAGGAAAAAAAGCTGGATACACCTGCCCCACACTTCACAGCACTCTCAGTCCCAGAATACAGAATACCTCGACAGCCTAACTTAAAACGGAGGCCGCCGCGATAGTAAAAGTAGCTCGGGCACTCAGCGGGCAGCCCGGCGAGCGATAAAGTCCCCACGAGGTGTGCCGCCGAGGTGGCACGAGCACACACTTCGGGTCGAAATGGTCGGTAAAAAATATAATAAAAGGGTAAAGTTTGGACAACTCTCAAGGCAAAGCCGCGCGAGGCAGCCCCCCCCCCCCCCCCCCAGCACGGCGGGTACATCTATATAAATGCTGCAGCTTAGACTACGATCCGTCTCACTGGCTAAGGGATTGACCCAATTCCCTTATCGCCACATGCCATTCACGGTTAAATCCATTTATTTGCGCGATGACGACCTCTCCGGTGCTTATCAGCTCCGCCGCGCCTCAACATGAGTCATTGGGTGTCTGGCGCTGCTGCTGCCTGTGACGCCACGATAACAACCAAGTCACCTCCAGAAGCGCCAAGACAAACAACTTTTCCTCAGTTGTTAAAATGATCCTGTAAATCTTTCCACTTTTTTCCCCAAGCGCCTGAAGTCAGCCCGGCTCTCGTTTCAGCAGGTGAGCTTGAGCCTGTTGCTTAAAGGTGTCCGAAGTGACCGTCGCGCCGCTGCTCCCTAGCCTCGGGCAGGCCTCAACCCGCCAAGTTTTAGGGATTTAAGACTGGCCTCTCGGGAGCCTCGCCTTGTCTTCATGAACCGTGCCGTGGCTTCAAAGGCTGCGTTCCCTCAATTGTTCAACACAACTTTGTTTTTTTATATACTTCAGAGTGACCCTCTTTTCAAGTGTAGAAGTTTGTTGCTCTTTAAATACGTATTTATGTGTCACAAGGCACACACTCCTGATGCAAGAACTTCATTCATCAATACAATAATAATATCTCATACTACATAGTTGTCCGTTGATGAATCGCCAATGCCCTCATTCACTTCTCGGCCTTGTGACCCCACCACCAAGGCAGTGGTTCTTGCTTCCATGTGGGGTCGCAGTCAAGTAGCCTCTGCTGCTCTGGGCGACCTTTGGCCTCGTAGGTCACTCGGACTACTTATTAGGTAGGGCGGGCGGGAGGCCGGGCTGGTCACTCTCACCAGCACATCTTTAATGCGGGGGCTGTGCACGCCACACCCGCGACCACACGCCTGCCCCCACGCACACACGCCTTTCCAAACAGTCCTCCCAGGAGCGTAATTAGGCTCACAATCCTTCATTCCACCCCTTTCGTGAAGAGGCAAGTTGTTTCGGACGACACCCGAGCCTTGTGACGCGGTGCTCGGCGGCTCGGGTGGCACACGTAACACCAGGCGGAGGACCGGTAAGGCGGGTGCCGGGAGGCCCTGGAAGGCAGCCAGTCCCTCGCTGCTCCTGTTACACCACCACCACTACCTTGCAGATACCCTCCCTACCTGTACCTATCCTACATCATCTACAAGGGTATAAAATCTTGCAAATATGGTCGAGGATTCTCTCTCTCTCTCTCTCTCTCTCTCTCTCTCTCTCTCTCTCTCTCTCTCTCTCTCTCTCTCTCTCTCTCTCTCTCTCAAGTGGTGCACAGAAAACAGGTGCGAGATGGACCATTGGTGTCTGACCCTCAATGTGTAAGTGTTCCAGGCCAGGCAGCGTGTGAGGGAGGGTCAGGGGCTGCTGCTGCTGCTGCTGGCGCCACCCGATCACCAGAAGCGGACCACCTTCACCCTGGCCTGAGTGGGCAAGGTTAAGCTGGTGCTCTCCCCTTCGCCATCTGTCCCGCCCACGTCTCACAATAAGATGAGGCCAATGTCAGCACTTCTTTCTGTCTTCCCGTGTCGCGCAGCCTGCCGTGGAAGGCGCCAGCTCACCCAACAGGCATACAAAACGTCTACCTCGAGGATGTTGTGTCTACACGCCATTAAAACAGAAGGTTGTGAACGAAGGACGACATGCGACTTGGTATTAATCATGTAAGTAGTCCGTCCTTGCTCCACGGCAGCCAAAGAGTGTCGTCTCACCACCCTGTCCTTGCGTCACCATCACTACCATCACAACAGACACTCAACACCACGACCCCCAACAACCCAGCCAATGAGGGTGGGGGAGAGGGAGGGAGACCGAGCCCACAACAGGAGGGAGTAAGAGAAAGGGATGGAGTACAATGCATGGCGCCCACAAGACAGCAGCAGCAGCAGCAGCAGCAGCAGCAGCAGTGATTAAGAGTACGTAGGTAGCATGTTAATAGTGGTTGAGGTTGACAGCCATTTGGTGCTGGTCATAAAACTCTACCAAGCTCGGTGACAGCTGCGACGGCACCAAGCTGCGTCCTTGTGTGTGTGTGTGTGTGTGCGCCAGGAGACCCATGCACACACCTGGCCGCGCGTCACTGCTGGCACTCCACCTGACATGATGACGCGAGGGCTTGGCGTGCCACTCTATGTACTCAGCGCTTGGCATCCCTCACACACTAAGCCTACAACCACACCCTCAACACTCGCCCTGTGCAAGCCGTCAAAACCCAGCGTCATCATCCCTGCCCGGCCCCTCATGTCACCCACCACATATAAACCTAACGAGCGAGTATTAATATCAGTCTGTTGAAAGTTGTTGAAAGTTGGTCAGTGAGATGTCGGTCACGCGTAGGAAGAAACGACCTTGCCCGCTAATGTACATTCCTTTCTCTGTTACCCGACAAACCTTACATTATAATTTACGTCATTGGGTAAAAAAAATCTGGGGCGTCGTAACCAAGCTGTGCATATCGAGGAGAGGCAAGTCAAGGGATACAATCTTTGTTATCGCGGCCCTGATAAGTCGACAAAGGTAGGAGACTGCCGCGTGGGTTTAAAATGGAGGTAATTAGGTGATAGCGAGGAAGGAAAACTTGGTGGTGGTGGTGCAAGGGAGGCAAGTTTTGGTGTTGGAGGCTGATAAAGGTGTAGCCGTGCAGCACATAATTTCCAGCCTTCACACCACCTACACCTGGAATGCCGAAACAGAACTCCTGGGCACCTTATACAAATATTCGATACACACACAATCGTGGCACTAATCTAGGTGTTTCCTGTTAATCAGATAACACTGAACCAATAATCGCAACCTGGTGGTGCAATAGCCCTCCTTCCCTCTCTCCCTGTCTTCCTTCACCCCCTACATCGCCGGAACCCTGCAGGAGGGGATGTAGGGGAGGAAGGGAAGACATCACCAGCTTTCTTCCTGATGAAATGCTGGACGACCCAACACCTGAGTCCACTTGGGTTTATAAATTCACGGCACAACCTCCCCCAACACTCTCTCTCTCTCTCTCTCTCCACAAACACTCTCTTTCTCTCCACAAACAAAATTTAGACGAATTTGTGCAAAATATATAGAGCAAATGAATAATTTATCAAGCTTAACTTCATCCCATGTAATGTAAAAAAATCAATGGGAACTTTTCCTTCACGATGAATAAAGGTAAAATATCGGTGCTAAAAGACAAGACATCCTTCCTTCAACCAAACTTTCTTTCTGATCTTTCTATGTCCTTTTTCCTAGCTTACCTTAAAGTCTTTCTATTATTCCTTCCTTTTTTTTTATACTTTATTTACATCTATTAAAAAAACAAACAGC
>JACEEZ010020343.1:142500-150000 GCA_016584305.1 Chionoecetes opilio
TGTGTGGTGTTGTGTGTGTGTGTGTGTGTGTGGTGTGTGTGTGTGTGTGTGTGTGTGTGTGTTGTGTGTGGTGTGTGTGTGTGTGTGTGTGTTGTGTGTGTGTGTGTGTGTGTGTGTGTGTGTGTGTGTGTGTGTGTGTGTGTGGGGTGTGTGTGTGTGTTGGTGTGTGTGTGTGTGTGTGTGTGTGTGTGTGTGTGTGTGTGTGTTTTGTTGTCGCGCGCGCGCGCGCGGCAGGTGGATGAGTCAGACGGTACCGGCCGGGGTGAGTGAACAACAATCAGCCCCTTGCAGTGTTGTGTCCATCATGGGCTGTACCTCACCACGTGTGGGCGCCCGACCCCTCCACGCCCACGCTGCACAACTCTCCCACACCCCGACAAAGGGCTTCCGTACTCGATAACTTGTGCAGGAGGGCTGTAAATGCTGTGTTGTGAGTGTGACAATGAGTGAGTTGCCTTATGCTGTAAAGTAACCACAAGGGAACCTGCAACAACACAAACCTCCCCACAAGTGTGTCATGAAGCCCCGACGTTCCTCTAATACTTCTCATGGCCTCATCCCCTCCATTCGTCCAGCTACCAGTTAACCCCTTCACGCCCAGATTTTTCCTTTGCTATATAAAAATCGTCTGTTGTTAGACATAAAATTACGAAAAGTAACTAAATATACCAAATTTGTTAGTCGACAAGGATACTGAACAGGTCATATCTATAAAATATTACTCATGTTCACTAAAAATTGTCTAGTGGTACCTAAATGACAATGAAAATAACGTTCTGGGTCTCAAGAGGTTAAGAAGAAAATGAAATAAATACACATTCTCACCAATAATAGTACAATGGCTGTTAGGTCTGAGTGAGGTTGCCAGAAGAAAAATAGATCAAGGACACAATGAAATTTGGCTCCACTATTGCTATTGTATGAATAAAACTCTGGTCGCGGAATGATAGGTGCCAGCTAGGGTCTCTGTATAATAAGATACTCTAGTGCCAGCCAGCCAGCCAGCCACACACACACACACACACTCTGTGGGCCCAAATGTCCTCCCCTGCGCCTCTCACTACCCCAACACCGGCAGCCTTGCTCTTCACACATCATTCCTCGCCCTCTCGTCTCCCCTTCTTGCCATAACATACATAGACATAACAAAGGTTACTAAGCTAAGTCTCGCTTGTCATGCTTCCCCCTACACACACAACACACACGCAACACACACGCACACACCTTCCCTCCAGGTCATGGCCACGCTATTGCCCGATAAATACAGCTAAATAAACAACTATTATCCGGATTCGCTGTAAATACCGGACTGAAGCACCGTTCCTCAATGTATACACACGGTAATCCTCCTCTTAATCCCGGGACTCGAGGAGGAAAGCATGGTTCATTACTACTATTTATTTCTTCCTTGTTACGTTATCAATACCTTGAACCTGATTTTCCTTACCTTTGTTACCTTCTTCCTTCCCATTCCCAGCCAACCATCTACCACTGACTCAATAAACAACCAACATCTACCACTGACTCAATAAACAACCACCTACAACTGACTCAATAAACAACCACCTACCACTGACTCAACAACCAACCATCTACCACTGACTCAATAAACAACCAACCACCTACCACTGACTCAATAAACAACCAACCATCTACCACTGACTCAATAAACAACCAACCATCTACCACTGACTCAATAAACAACCAACCACCTACCACTGACTCAATAAACAACCAACCATCTACCACTGACTCAATAAACAACCAACCACCTACCACTGACTCAATAAACAACCAACCATCTACCACTGACTCAATAAACAACCAACCATCTACCACTGACTCAATAAAACAACCACCTACAACGACTCAATAAACAACCACCTACCACTGACTCAACAACCAACCATCTACCACTGACTCAATAAACAACCAAACCACCTACCACTGACTCAATAAACAACCACCTACCACTGACTCAATAAACAACCAACCATCTACAACTGACTCAATAAACAACCAACCACCTACAACTGACTCAATAAACAACCACCTACCACTGACTCAATAAACAACCAACCATCTACCACTGACTCAATAAACCACCACCTACCACTGACTCAATAAACAACCAACCATCTACCACTGACTCAATAAACAACCAACCACCTACCACTGACTCAATAAACAACCATCTACCACTGACTCAATAAACAACCAACCACCCACCACTGACTCAATAAACAACCAACCACCTACCACTGACTCAATAAACAACCAACCATCTATCACCGACTCAATAAACAACCAACTATCTACCACTGACTCAATAAACAACCAACCACCTACCACTGACTCAATAAACAACCAACCATCTACCACGACTCAATAAACAACCAACCGTCTACCACTGACTCAATAAACCAACCATCTACCACTGACTCAATAAACAACCAACCATCTACCACTGACTCAATAAACTATCTATCCATACACCTCTTCCTCATAGTCTCTCATCAGCCGTGCCTCTCCATATAATTTCTCCCACCACTTCCCTATCTCTTCCCTCCCTCCCTTCCTTCTTCCCCTCCGTTATCCAGACCGCTACTCACCCACTACCTACTTTTAGAAGGTGCGCTGGCTGATTACACCCCTCCCGCTACGCCGTGTTCTTCAGGGGGCTGCTACAATGCGGACCCCCTCTTTTTGTCTCCCCCCACCATTACCATTTTCCCCTCCCCAATAACAAAACGGCTAGTGACATGAGACCGTAAGAACGACAACCAGATGACCACTAACAAACTACATATATGACTGGTGAAGAGAAGATAGAGAAAGCAATAGGGGGAGAGATGTATAGGGGATGAGAGAGAGAGAGAGAGAGAGAGAGAGAGAGAGAGAGAGAGAGAGAGAGAGAGAGAGAGAGAGAGAGAGAGAGAGAGAGAGCGTGTGTGGTGTAGTAGAACATAAGAGGTCGGTGAGTGAGTGGAGTAATGGTCTTAGTCACCACACACACACACACACACACACACACACACACACACACACACACACACACACACACACACACACACCACGAGAACTCACAAAGCACAGATGACTCATACAATCATCTCTCCGGAAGAATACAAAAGAAGAGGAAACACGCAAACACACACACGCGCGCGCACACAAAAAAAACCTGAATGGGAAATAATGTAAAACAACTCTACAACAACAAAAATTACAAGACAATGAAAAATCCCCCCCCCCCCTATGACGTCCCATCTTCGTGTTGCCCTTGCATAAAAATAGCCCAAACCAGCATAAAATAGCCCTAAAATAGCCCACAATAGCGTGTCGGCGAGAAAAGAATAAGAAAATGTAGAGAAAAAAACAAAGTATTACGGCAACACATGATGTAAATAACATGATAGCCGGTGAAGTGGTCGATAAAGGTGAACGTGGGGGGGGGGGGGGGGGGGGGGGGGGGGGGGGGGGGGGGGTGTGGAGGGGTGTGTGGGGGGGTGAAGGAGGGGGCGTGTGGAGGGGGGGGGAAGAAACAAGAAGAAAATAACAGCTAGAAAGAGTAGAAAAGTGAAAGTGGAAGGAAAAATAAAAGTGGTGGAAGTGAAGAAGTGGAAGGAAAAATAAAAGTGGTGGAAGTGGAAGAAGTGGAGGTGGAAGGAAAAGTAAGTGGTGGAAGTGGAAGGAAAAGCAAGTGGTGGAAGTGGAAGGAAAAGGAAGTGGTGGAAGTGGAAGGAAAAATAAAAGTGGTGGAAGTGGAAGGAAAAATAAGTGGTGGAAGTGGAAGGAAAAATAAAAGTGGTGGAAGTGGAAGGAAAAATAAAAGTGGTGGAAGTGGAAGGAAAAATAAGTGGTGGAAGTGGAAGGAAAAATAAAAGTGGTGGAAGTGGAAGAAGTGGAAGTGGAAGGAAAAATAAGTGGTGGAAGTGGAAGGAAAAATAAAAGTGGTGGAAATGGAAGAAGTGGAAGGAAAAATAAGTGGTGGATGGTGGAAGTGGAAGGAAAAATAAAAGTGTGGTGGAAGTGGAAGGAAAAATAAGTGGTGGAAGTGGAAGAAAATATATATACCGCTTTCTATCACGCCATGAAGAACAAGAACAAAGATAAAAACAACTTATCATTAATTGAGAACCAAAGGTAACAATGTAATTATCGAATCATTATAATTAGCAGTAATAGAACCAAGAACAAAAAGTATCAAGACCAGGAAAAAAACATGAGAACCGAAGATCATGAACAATCAAGAACAGAGAACCAAGGGAATAAGAATAACAAAGAACATAGGGAACAGAACAAAGCCAGACAAACAAAATAAACACCAATAACAGACAATAAAAAATAACTACCCTAAAATACTGGCTAAAATAAAATAACTACCCTAAAATACTGGCTAAAATAAAATAACTACCCTAAAATACTGGCTAAAATAAAATAACTACCTAAAATACTGGCTAAAATAAAATAACAACCATAAAATATTGAGAGCTAGAATGGAGAAACCACAGAATAAAATAGGAAAAAAAAATACCAAGAAAAACTATTCCCAAACGGCGAAAAATAAAAAAAGAACATAACGATTATATACCTCAACGACAACTAACAATAACAAGCAAGACATCAATTTACCGGCAGCCAGAACAATCCACAACACAACAGGAGTCAGTGAACAACATGGAACAACTTGCAACACCTACAAAATATAGAACGAAAACACTACAAACCAAAGCAATACAAGAACACAAAACAAAAGTACAACACGTAGAACATTTTCACCATAAACAAATGAAGGCAAAGCAACGTCAGTGACAAAAGGACGTGCGAGATCATCAAGGTAATAGAGGCAAGGACGAGGACGGGGAGGGCGAAGAGTTAAGAGACGCAGGATAGGAGGGGATAGTCGACCTTAAGTACTTTATGATCCTCCGGGAGTGTCATTGCGGGAGCCGTGATGGGAGGAGGGAAGGGGAGGCGAGATGTCCACCCTCCATTATAAAGAGGAGTGCTGAGAGGCCGGGGAAGAGAATGGGGGGAGAAGAGATGTCCACCCTCCATTATAAAGAGGTGTGCTGAGAGGCCGGGGAAGAGAATGGGGGGAGAAGAGATGTCCACCCTCCATTATAAAGAGGTGTGCTGAGAGGCCGGGGAAGAGAATGGGGGGAGAAGAGATGTCCACCCTCATTATAAAGAGGTGTGCTGAGAGGCCGAGGAAGAGATGTCCACCCTCCATTATAAAGAGGTGTGCTGAGAGGCCGAGGAAGAGAATGGGGGGAGAAGAGATGTCCACCCTCCATTATAAAGAGGAGTGCTGAGAGGCCGAGGAAGAGAATGGAGGAAGAAGAGATGTCCACCCTCCATTATAAAGAGGTGTGCTGAGAGGCCGAGGAAGAGAATGGAGGGAGAAGAGATGTCCACCCTCCATTCTAAAGAGGTGTGCTGAGAGGCCGAGGAAGAGAATGGAGGGAGAAGAGATGTCCACCCTCCATTATAAAGAGGTGTGCTGAGAGGCCGGGGAAGAGAATGGGGGGAGAAGAGATGTCCACCCTCCATTATAAAGAGGAGTGCTGA
Organism: Chionoecetes opilio; assembly: GCA_016584305.1. Classification (NCBI taxonomy): domain Eukaryota; kingdom Metazoa; phylum Arthropoda; class Malacostraca; order Decapoda; family Majidae; genus Chionoecetes; species Chionoecetes opilio. The sequence continues at coordinate 148,072 of JACEEZ010020343.1, forward strand.
GAGGCCGAGGAAGAGAATGGAGGGAGAAGAGATGTCCACCCTCCATATATAAAGAGGTGTGCTGAGAGGCCGGGGAAGAGAATGGGGGGAGAAGAGATGTCCACCCTCCATTATAAAGAGGTGTGCTGAGAGGCCGAGGAAGAGAATGGAGGAAAAAGAGATGTCCACCCTCCATTATAAAGAGGAGTGCTGAGAGGCCGAGGAAGAGAATGGAGGAAGAAGAGATGTCCACCCTCCATTATAAAGAGGAGTGCTGAGAGGCCAGGGAAGAGAATGGGGGGAGAAGAGATGTCCACCCTCCATTATAAAGAGGTGTGCTGAGAGGCCGGGGAAGAGAATGGGGGGAGAAGAGATGTCCACCCTCCATTATAAAGAGGAGTGCTGGGAGGCCGAGGAAGAGAATGGGGGGAGAAGAGATGTCCACCCTCCATTATAAAGAGGAGTGCTGAGAGGCCGGGGAAGAGAATGGGGGGAGAAGAGATGTCCACCCTCCATTATAAAGAGGAGTGCTGAGAGGCCAGGGAAGAGAATGGAGGGAGAAGAGATGTCCACCCTCCATTATAAAGAGGTGTGCTGAGAGGCCAGGGAAGAGAATGGAGGGAGAAGAGATGTCCACCCTCCATTATAAAGAGGTGTGCTGAGAGGCCAGGGAAGACAATGGGGGGAGAAGAGATGTCCACCCTCCATTATAAAGAGGTGTGCTGAGAGGCCAGGGAAGAGAATGGAGGGAGAAGAGATGTCCACCCTCCATTATAAAGAGGAGTGCTGAGAGGCCGGGAAGAGAATGGAGGGAGAAGAGATGTCCACCCTCCATTATAAAGAGGTGTGCTGAGAGGCCAGGGAAGAGAATGGAGGACATGATACAAGGTTAGAAGGGTGAGTCATGGCGTTATCAGGTGACAGTGGCGGGCCGGCGTGCTCTCTCCTCCTCCTCCGGTCCTCCAGCTGATGACACAATAATATAGATAACCCAGTCAGTATTCAGGCCCTGCAGGCATTATCAGTGGACAGATGGCCGCACCCCCTGCCTCTCACCCCCCTCCTACCCTCTCTACCCCTCCTCTTTATCACCTTATCCTATGCTTAAGCTCTTCCCTACCACCCTGCGTGTCCTATTTATACACAATACATCTCTTACTTCCTATATAAAACAATAATAATAATAATAACAATACCCACTCTACCGCTCCTCTTTATCACCTTATCCTATGCTTAAGCTCTTCCCTATACCCCCCTGCGTGTCCTATTTATACACAATACATAACTTACTTCCTATATAAAATAAGCAAAGTCTCAGCAACAATATAAAATAAATGTGGATTATAATGTTTGAATGCGACCGACCTGACATTGTATAAATAAACTTGCAAGACGAGATAAAAATTATAACTTTTTGTGCCTTCACGGTTTACAGCGCCTGAAGTTTTCATTGGTTTGTCCCGTTCTTGACGTGCCATTCCTTATACAAATAGAATTATGAAACTAAACTATTTTTGCCAACGCGGAGTGAAGTCCACCCACGTGCATACAAATCGAGGCTGAGCAAGGCAAGGTAAAGTGACACGAGGCAAGGCAAGGCAAGGCAAGGCAAGGCAAGGTGAAGCCAGGCGAGGTGAGGCGAGGCGAGGTCGTGCACAGTGAAGGCGCGCCAGCTTCCCGCGGCAGGGCGTGGGGGCGTGGTGACCCTGAGCCAAGGGTGACGTCACGGCAGAGTGGCTGCTGATGGCGTCATTATAAACACCATCACATTATCAATAAGGAAGGGAGACGTCCTATATTTGGGTGGGTGGCAGCACTCTCTCTCTCTCTCTCTCTCTCTCTCTCTCTACACAAACACCCCTCACAACTATCCTCATCCCAGACAGGTAGCACCCGATACTACTAAGTGAGGCCAGACTCTTACATCTGTGTACTAATCGTGCCCGCCAG
>JACEEZ010020343.1:155000-162500 GCA_016584305.1 Chionoecetes opilio
CGTCGTGCATTGTTGCCAGAACGAGTTATTTTGGCCAGGCGCTCACCGTCGCTCTTGCGCCTAATGAATGAAAGCCTTCCAAGCGCTGGCATAAAGGTTCCCTCCTCTTCCAGCCTCGTTTCCAGATGCGCGTCCAAGGGCAGGAGGAAGGTGGTGGGAGCGCATGACGGTCACTGCTCGACTGCCGCCAGCAAATAAATCACCCCCCTTCTCCCCTTCCTGCACCCGTCTGTCACTATTGGGGAATCTCCCTCGAACTGCAACCCCCCACCCCCACACTCCACCGCAGACAAAATGCTAAGCTTTACCAGCAGGAAATATGTAGTCCTATTCACCTCAGCCCGAGTTTCACTATGAAAGATTTACTGTACAACCATTTTCTCCTGAAGAATGAATGGAAAATACGTCAAGTCGTGCATTCTGAAAATTTGTTCTCACAGTATTTTTTACCTTCCGTTCTTTTAGCCATAAACTCTGGCCGCTCTTCTCCCTTTCAACTCATTCATTAACCCTCCTCACCCCGACTCCCCCGTCACGCCCAAGAGCTATCGTCTCTATCACAAGCCTCCTCCATTCATACAAAGCTAAAGCCAGCTCATCATTTTAGGCCAAGAGCATGTATCTGGCACTCCAGGCTACTGATCTTTCATGTCGTAGCATTTTGCAATAATTCAATTAAAATTAAAGTGGTGCAACCAATTTCACGCGCCTGAGGTAATGATGATTGCGCCTCGTTTTCAAGTTTCAATTCGGGTGTGCGTGAGCTCTACTTTCCTTGCCTGTATCCCAGTGTTGGCGAGGCGGTCACGGATGTTCCTTGGTGTGTCTTGGGAACACAAAGGCAGACGTCCGGGAGAGGGAGGAGAGGAAAGTCTGGCAGCGGAACCCCTCTCAATAGTACGTACACATAAATATATCAACAATGATACGCGGAACCTCTTCCTCCCCCCTTCCCTTCCCATCACCAAAGTCTCTCTAGCAACCCACCAATGCTACACTTTTCCTGCGTACTTCAAGCCTTACGAACATCTTCCCACCGCCTGTCCCACACCCCGCCATGCCATCACACTTGGCGCCGCGGCAGTACACGCACATCAAAACTTTGTTTCTTCTAAAGGCTGGGCTTGAGACGGTGTGGGTAGCTGCGGGACACCGGGTGGTGGGGAGGGCTGGAAGACAACAGGTTTTGGTGCACAGAGGGTGTTGTGGTGTCCCAGCGGCGGGTAACAAGATGCTTCCTGCCGTTGCTGCTGGTGCATGACTGAGGGAGGAAAGGAAGGGCGGAGCGACACTGCTGTTCCTGCTGCTGCCGGTGGTGGTGGCAACGGCGGTGGCGGCGGCCTGTGCAACGGCGCATGACCAAGCTTTGTCTGCCGCTCCTCCCTCACCACCACGGACACCAGCAGGACACCACCTTCCCGCCGCCTGCATAGACACAGCCTGCAGGTGGCGACACTTGAGGGGTAGGTGGGAAAGGCCTAACGAAAAAAATGAGGGCGTTATAGAAGTCTATGCTAGGAAGACCCACACAAGCATGTCACCTTCAAGGGCACCTTCAGCCTCGCGCCTCCACCAACACCACCACCACTGCCTCTGAGGACCTGCAACACCACGCCCAGCAGGAGGAGCCACACCATGGCCACCTGTCAACCAGCAGTAGAGGAGGATGTCTCAAACGGTAACTGCAATCACTACATCAACAGCACCTTCGTCCCCCTGCATCCCACCTGTCCTGCCAAGACTACTGTGCAATGGAGTCTACAACCAGTTCCCCAACGATGACGATGGAACACTTCCTTCCAACAAACTAACAACCTGAGTGTAGTGTGGCCACAAAAACCAAAGTTGCTCGTCCACGTTTGTTGGAATGAAAAAAAATTGGTGTAAGTATGTATGTATGTATGTATGTGTGTGTGTCCTTCCCCAACGTCCAGTAAGCTCTTTTCCTCACTGATGGGCGGATGTCACTGTCGGAATACGTTCTGAGCTCGTTTCAGTTGTATAACCCACAATGGCCTTTAATAGACAAAATACAACGATGCCACAATCTTTACCTCGTATATCAGTTAACCTGAACTAAAGAACCGAAGGGTTTCCAAGAAAGGGGACGAAAGGGAGTCCTGGGTAACGAATCACAACTATCAGATAATGTGGACAGCATCGACTGACAGGATGCGGCATCCGAGCTCTTAGCAGATGGATACTGTTTCGAAGAACAGCTCGGGGCCTGTTAGTGTCGTCCGCAGCGGCCCTCACTCCTGCTCCACCCCCATCCCGCCATCACCACCGACAACAACAACACCATGAGTGAGTGGAATATTTGGTTTCTAAACATATCATGTGATAAGATATTAGATGCCAAGACACAACACTTCCTTAATTAAACAACAACCGCGATTTATTCACTACCAAATATTTCTTTGGCATACAAAGTTAGGGCAAGGACAATGAATTAATGACAGGGAGTTAATAAAATACCTAAAGCTCAATAATTACATAAATGAAAAATAGGCTACATCACCTCACCACCTGCACCTGATGGACCCACTTCATGAACCCTGTCTGACCCCTGATTTTATCGCACTGAGGGCAGGCACGGTGACGAAGACCTAGTAGTGTTATAAAGGCGTGACGTAGTGGTGACAACCTACATTACAAAACACTAACGATACCTAGCTATTAACCTCTTGAGACCCAGAACGTGATTTTCATTGTAATTTGGGTACATTAGACGATTTTTAGTGAATATAAGCAATATTTTATAGATATGACCTGTTTAGTATCCTTGTCGACTAACTAATTTGGTATATTCAGTTATATTTCGTAATTTTATGGCTAACAACAGACGATTTTTTATATAGCAAAGGAAAGATCTGGGCGTGAAGGGGTTAAGGCTACAAGTTTCTCCCATCTGACCCAACCACCATCGCTCAGGACCTGTACAGCGTCGTGATGGGTAAGGGAGGATGGAGGGATCTTAAAGGTCACGTATGATCTGGCGATGACACAAGATACCGTCCACGCCTTCCTGGTCCCCCGAAGCCCCTATACTGACAGCCTGACAGGTGATGAGGAACCCCCCCTTCCCCTCCTAAGATGGTACGTAACGCAACGCCCCCACTGACTTTGACTGAAGCCTTACATAATATCGCAGCGGAGACACATATTACATCACCCTTGCATTATACTGGGGCATGACACCGGCACTACCCCTACCCATCCTCCCTCTCCCCCTACTTCCCTTGCATAGCCCCCCCCTCCCACCTAGAAAAAATACTTACATAATAGAAAGAAAAAATCACAGTTCACAACCCTACCGTCTGAATCATGAACGTCCTCTCTTCTCCCCTCCCCACACAACTAACATCATCACTATTTACATTATTGCAAAAACAAAGTCCTCCTCCTCCTCCCCACTTACACTGCTGCTTCCTCTTCTTCCTCCTTTCCCGGCATCTCTTTCAACACAACAATACCCGCCTCCTCAACCACCACCACTTTCGACATCACCAGGTGTACCTCCACCACAATCAACTTCCACGTCTTTCTGACTGCTTCCGAGGTGCGTGTCCTTGTTCTGACGCCAACCTCCCTTTCACTCTTACACCTCCCGGTACCCACTCTGCCTTCATTCACTCCATCCTAACCCTAACCCCGCAATCACCTGTTCTGGAAACCCCACGACATTGCTAAGTCATGACTTCACTCAGCTCCCCGCAGACCCCTCATCCCTCCAGCCCCACGCAGCCCCTTACTGCATAGCCCCGTAGTCTCTTCCATCCCTAGCCCACAGTTTACCCACACCTTCATCCCATACCCTCTTTCTCAGCACGACCCCACGAGCCCCACACAGCCGGCCCCCACATCCTAAACCAGCCCTTGCCGCACACCCTCCCTCATCCTAACCCCGCGGCCTCGCCTCTGTTCCTCCGCAGGCTCAGCGTTGCCTTGGGGGCCCACCTCGTCGCCCCTTCCTCACCAGCATCCTGCAGACCAGCTCTTCGTGTCCTCCCGGCGCCAGTGTGGAGGCAGGGATTACGGCTGCTGGAGAAAGGTGGCTCCTGGCGAGACAGTAGTTCTACAAATTGACACTTATCAATCCAAGACCACGTTATACCGCCGAGCCGCGCACCATCACAGTCAACGCCACGGACAACACTGGGGTAATCGCAATATTCAGCAGCTTCCACTCAAGAAGGTTTCACTTTCTTCTACAATCCAGGTAATTTCCATTCAGTATTTTACACGAGATTCGAATATAACAATGGTATAGAGGAGCGCCATGCACGCACCACCCCGCCATGAGCACTCCCAGGAACTGACTCGCCGCGCCCGGTCAAGCCAGCACCGGGATCTAACCGACGGCTCATTGCCACACGCGTCCAGATTCCACTGACGTTTACATTTTTTGATCTGCTGTCACTTGTCTGGAGCTTCCGACGCCATGTAGACGCTTACAAATAAATAATAAATACAACACTCAGACGGGAGTGGACATTGAATATAGGCGCAACGATGGATCGACTGGCAAGATGTGAAAACTGCGGCCGACCAGCTGGGAAGAACAGTCTGAGTAAAAAGTTGGAGGCGGTGCCCGCGGGGGTGTGTGAGTCTGACCACCGCCACCACCACCGGCGTCAACACTCCTATCCTCCCCTGTACCCTTCTTAAACCCTGCTGCAGCACACCGCAGCTACACCAACCACCTCCCCCTGTACTACCACACCACAGCCTCCTCCCCTCCCTCCCTCGCATCCGTGCGCCACCTTAACAGCCACATACCGCCTCCTCCTGCGGTAGACAGAGCAAAATTTATGTATATTACAGCTGAATAAACGTGTGTACACACACACATACTGCAGCACCCCCCCCCCCCACGCTGCACCACGTCCACGAAGCAATCAAGTAGCGGCCTCATCCAGCTCTTTTTTCACGCAACACAATCTGCACGGAGAAACAACGGCTGGCACAAATGTTGCCTACAGTCCTGCAGGCGAAATGCAAGAGGATTTTTCCCTCTCCGGTGAATTAGGACACCACATGTTCCTTGATACCCTTTGTAATCTAACCCAGAATAGTTAATTAATTAAATGTAGGCACAAAAGAGGCCACAGCAGAGCCTAGTTTTGTCCTGGTCTCCTATTCCGAGCCCCGAAAATCCTCCCAATGCATTCAAGTTGCAACGTCAGATAATTCACGTTTCTGTGCAGCACCGCGCGACTCACCTGCACATGCAATGCATGCATGACTCCGAGAGTCGTGACATGTATGTACCTATATTCGGAAGCAAAGCAGTGGGGATGTAGCAGCAGTCCTTCGCCTGGACCAAGACCTCTATATCTAGGTCTTATCCTGGACCTGAGACCACATCACGGTGTCGGACGCACCGTGAAACACTACCTTGGCGTCAGGTGTGTCTTGCCGCCGCAGCCACTCTCCTAATCCACCTCACGTGCAAACTAGTCCCCCTCAACGCAGTATGAATATCATAGTCAGTCATCACACCACGATAACAGCTCTGCGGCCAGGGTACCCCCAGTTCCCGGTGAGGCCTGCCAGTCAGCCAGTCACCGTGACATGACAAGCCTCCCGGGCGTTCCAATCTCCCCACTTGCTGCTTCGGGAAACTCTATGGCCGGTGATCGACACCCGCAAACCTATTTCAATCAAGATTTTTTCTTTTCTTTTTTGGCTGACAATTCCTTCTGATTCAGAGCGAGCACGATCAGCGGCAACAGAAAATTCCCAGGCTTATCCCTGCCATACATAAAGTAGTCACCCCTCTACGGCTGTAGCGTCAGGCAGCACAGGAATCAAATGAATACCACAACAACCACACTACACGCGTCAGAAGCTTCGAGTCGACGCATCGCTACTCAACACTGCTCACTGACACGCCCCGTTGAAGCCCGCCGCGGCAGCCAGCATAAGGTAGTGTTTCCCACGAAGCTCTCTCCATAAGAACTATGAAATACTCACCCTTGTTGATCCGCCAGCGACACTTGTTGCCCTTACCTGCAAAGAGAAGAAAGCGATCATTAATAACAATTCAAAACACAAAATTAAATTGCAAAAAGGCTTTCGCTGGGAAGAAAGATCCCTAAACAACAATGACATCTACGCTCTTTGCTATTCTAAAAAAAATCTTTTTTCACATATATTAGTAGTAAAAAAAAAAAACGTGGGAAGCTATTAATGTGGTGAGGTGGTGCCACTGTAGGTCTCAGCCACGAGGGTGGCACTTCACTGCCTAGCGCCGAGATTGAAGGGGCTGGAGGCAGTCGAGAATATTCGTGAAACTAGTGCAATGGGGCTATCACGGCAACTGACATGTGTCACACTCCATCAGGCGTGCGGCGCCTCACGACCTGATACCTCCCCGCCCACCTCCCTCCTCCCCAGTCCACACCTCGCCCCAAAGTGGAGTTCAAACCATCACGGTGATTCAAACGATCAGCCCAAAATAAAGCCTTTGTAGCTCCAAACGCTTGGCTGGCGCGACAGTTTGTTGCCGGGCGACGCCATATCAAGCGTGGCTCATTGAACCACATAACACAGACTTTGTGAGCAGCAGGACCAGAGGGCAGCCGGTGCACGCGTCCTAACCGTACGTAGGGTGAGCTGACGGCTTCTCTTGACCACGATGAGGGCACACTACCGCCACAAGGCCCCCGCCCTCACGGTGCAAAGGGATGACAGGGCGACGAATAAGGGAGAAGGGCGAGGGACATCACTCAATCGACCACCATACTTACTACCTATAGATCGCCATGCCGCCTTTAATTTTCGTCTACCCGTTATACCTACTCCGTCATGTGCATTGCCTTACCTTCAGCGGCCCAACACAGCCCCCCGCCCATCCCTTCTCCACAGCCACACAATAACCGCGCCCTCAGTTCTGCTGGGTGTTTGGAGTGTAAAATGAAAGGGCGCCACAAGAAACATGCGAGGTAACATTGGATTCGATATCTCAAAGAGCATGAGAAATATGGGTTATAACACAAGTATAGTGTATTGTGCACCTTAGAGAGTGTACTGTACAACCCTCCATGCTTTCCCTCACCACTACCAAAGGAAAGACATGAATACTTTACTACAAAACAGTACTTGAATATTTACCGAAGTCACCTCCACCTCTACTTGTAGTACTGCAAGGGAGGGGGGAGAAGAAAGAAGAAAAAGAATGTTGAAAACAGTGAGCATATTTGATTGACACACGTGTGTGTGTGTGTGGTGTGTGTGTGTGTGTGTGTGTGTGTCAAATCATCCATGGGGTGAGCCTGTAGGATTGCGACAATGATTCTACCCCAGGATGACTCAGTGGTGAGATCGATGGCGGCGGCGGCGTCAAGGAACACTTCACCGCCGCTACCGAGGGCTTCCTGTCATTACTTACACTCACTCTATCGCCCCCTCGCCCTCTGGCGTGTTTAAGGCACTTCAGCACTTCTACACGTAATTCTGACAAAAATTATTATCGCGAGGAGGCCTAACAGTCTT
>JACEEZ010020343.1:167500-200000 GCA_016584305.1 Chionoecetes opilio
AAAGAAGGGAAGGAAGAGGAGAAGGAGAAGGGGGAGAAGGAAACGTGATAATAGCAGCGTGATGAGGGATAAAGGGATGGAGGATTTTAGGGATGGAGGTACACGTCGTTGAGGAGGGGCAGGGCTTGAGGTGACGATGGTAAAGCAGTGGTGGTGGTGGTAGTGGTGGTAGAGAGGTGGTGGTAGAAGGTGGTGGTGGTGGTAGAGGAGGTGGTGGTGGTGGTAGTGGTAGAGGTAGAGGTAGAGGTAGAGGTGGTGGTGGTGGTGGTGGTGGTGGTTGGTGGTGGTGGTGGTGGTGGTGGTAGAGGTGGTAGAGGTGGTAGAGGTGGTTGTAGAGTTGGTGGTAGTAGTGGTTGTAGAGTTGGTGGTAGTAGTGGTAGAGGTGGTGGTGGTAGTGGTAGAGGTGGTGGTGATGGCCGTAGAGGTGGTGGTAGTAGTGGTAGAAGGTGGTGGTGGTAGTGGTAGTAGCGGTAGAAGGTGGTGGTAGTGGTAGAGGTGGTGGTGATGGCCGTAGAGGTGGTGGTAGTAGAGGTAGAGGTAGTGGTAGAGGTGGTAGTAGTGGTAGAAGGTGGTGGTGATGGCCGTAGAGGTGGTGGTAGTAGTGATAGAAGATGGTGGTAGTGGTAGAGGTGGTAGTGATGGCCGTAGAGGTGGTAGTAGTAGTGGTAGAAGGTGGTGGTAGTGGTAGAGGTGGTAGAGGTGGTGGTGATGGCCGTAGAGGTGGTGGTAGTAGTGGTAGAAGGTGGTGGTAGTGGTAGAGGTGGTAGAGGTGGTGGTAGTGGTAGAGGTGGTAGAGGTGGTGATGATGGCCGTAGAGGTGGTGGTAGTAGTGGTAGAAGGTGGTGGTAGTGGTAGAGGTGGTAGAGGTGGTGGTAGTAGTGGTAGAAGGTGGTGGTAGTGGTAGAGGTGGTGGTGATGCCGTAGAGGTGGTGGTAGTAGTGGTAGAAGGTGGTGGTAGTGGTAGAGGTGGGTGGTGATGGCCGTAGAGGTGGTGGTAGTAGTGGTAGAAGGTGGTGGTAGTGGTAGAGGTGGTGGTGATGGCCGTAGAGGTGGTGGTAGTAGTGGTAGAAGGTGGTAGAAGGTGGTGGTAGTGGTAGAGGTGGTGGTGATGGCCGTAGAGGTGGTGGTAGTAGTGGTAGAAGGTGGTGGTAGTGGTAGTGGTAGTGGTAGAGGTGGTGGTAGTAGTGGTAGAAGGTGGTGGTAGTAGTGGTAGAAGGTGGGTGGTAGTGGTGGTAGTGGTAGAGGTGGTGGTGATGGCCGTAGAGGTGTGGTGGTAGTAGTGGTAGAAGGTGGTGGTAGTAGTGGTAGAAGGTGGTGGTAGTGGTGGTAGTGGTAGAGGTGGTGGTGATGGCCGTAGAGGTGGTGGTAGTAGTGGTAGAGGTGGTGGTAGTGGTAGAGGTGGTGGTGGTAGTAGTGGTAGAGGAGGTGGTAGTAGTGGTAGAAGGTGGTGGTGGTAGAAGGGTGGTAGTAGTGGTAGTGGTAGTAGAGGTGGTGGTAGTAGTGGTAGAAGGTGGTGGTAGTGGTAGAGGTGGTGGTGATGGCCGTAGAGGTGGTGATAGTAGTGGTAGAAGGTGGTGGTAGTGGTAGAGGTGGTGGTGATGGCCGTAGAGGTGGTGGTAGTAGTGGTAGAAGGTGGTGGTAGTGGTAGAGGTGGTAGATGTGGTGGTGATGGCCGTAGAGGTGGTGGTAGTAGTGGTAGAAGGTGGTGGTAGTGGTAGAGGTGGTGGTGATGGCCGTAGAGGTGGTGGTGGTAGTGGTAGAAGGTGGTGGTAGTGGTAGTGGTAGAGGTGGTGGTAGTGGTAGGTGGTGGTGTTAGTAGTGGTAGAAGGTGGTGGTAGTGGTAGAGGTGGTAGAAGTAGGGGTAGAAGGTGGTGGGAGTGAACATATGATTAGCGTGTGTGTGTGCGCGACAGGAGAAGGACAGGTTGAAGTAGGAGACAACAGACGTGATGGGAAAAAAGTAGGGCATGTAAGAGGGGAGTGAAGGAGGGCTAGGGAAGGATGCATGGGTGGGAGGGGAATGGGGGAGGCGCGAAAGAAGGTATAGAGAATGTATTAATGAAGTAATGTTTATAGTCACGAATATATAGAAGGGGGAGAAGGAGGAGAAGGAGGGTAAGCGATAAAAGTTAAATCCATGCGTGAGATTTAAGAGTCCGTGAGATTTAAGAGAGAGAGAGAGAGAGAGAGAGAGAGAGAGAGAGAGAGAGAGAGAGAGAGAGAGAGAGAGAGAGAGAGAGAGAGAGAGAGTGGGGGGAGGGGGGCGACAAGAGCAGGAACATCACGCACAACATAAATTTTGAAGCAAGGACAACCTGAGAAGCATACTAGGCCACTTCACACACACACACACACTAAGGGGAACTCCGTAGTGTAAGGGTTAGCACGCTCGACTCACAACCCAGAAGTCCCGGGTTCGATCCCCGGGTGGACAGACGGACGGTCTTCTTAAAACCCGAGCCCCTGTTCACCCAGCAGTGAATGGGTACCGAATGGGTACCGGGTGTTAGCCGGGGGTTTGTGACCCGCCTCCCGGGGTGATGGCTTCGGCCAACACAAAGGATGAATGAGAAAAATAAATGATGATATGGAGACGGGGCCATACGAGCGTTGCTCTGGCCCTGTAAACTACAACTAGATGAATACACACACAGCAAATAGAAAGAAAGGAAACAGAGATGCAAGGAAATGGCAGTAAATGAACAGGAAGAGGCGAGGAGAGCACAAAACATGCAAAGAAGGGCGTGCACAAGAGAAAGAGAGAGAGAGAGAGAGAGAGAGAGAGAGAGAGAGAGAGAGAGAGAGAGAGAGAGAGAGAGAGAGAGAGAGAGAGAGAGAGAGCTGTAATGAAAAAAATAAGTTGTCACGGATGAGAATTTGTAATGCTGAACATAATGAAACCACTAAAACATAAGAGAGAGAGAGAGAGAGAGAGAGAGGAGAGAGAGGAGAGAGAGGAGAGAGAGAGAGAGAGAGGAGAGAGAGAGAGAGAGAGAGAGAGAGAGAGAGAGAGAGAGAGAGAGAGAGAGAGAGAGAGAGAGAGAGAGAGAGAGAGAGAGATGCAATGAAAAAAATAGTTGTCACGCACCAGGATTTGTAATGTTGAACAGAATGATGAAACTACTAAAACATGAGAGAGAGAGAGAGAGAGAGAGAGAGAGAGAGAGAGAGAGAGAGAGAGAGAGAGAGAGAGAGAGAGAGAGAGAGAGAGAGAGAGAGAGAGAGAGAGAGAGAGAGAGAGATACCCCTCCTATCAGATTACAGAAAACAAGCTTAATCACAACTAGTTACACATCCTCTTACGACACATCTCCCTTTATTGATAATCTTCCTATCCCCTGTTGGTCCCATTACAATCTCCTTGACCTCCTTCCCTTCATTCTATCCCTCTACACATCCCTTAACTATCCATAACCCTAACTATGACCTGTTCTCTGTTCCTCTCTCTCTTTCTCTCCTCATCTCTATTCCTTTGTAGTTCCCTCTTTCCCTCCTAACACTGACTATAACCTCTGTTCTCTCTCCTCATCTGTTCCTTTGTATATCCCTCCAAACCCTAACTATGTGTGTTCCTAACTAACCTAGTGTTCCTCTCTCTTTCTCTCTCTCTCCTCATCTGTTCCTTTGTATTTCCCTCCTAACCCTAACTATAACCTCTGTTCTCTGTTCCTCTCTCTCTTCTCATCTCTGTTCCTTTGTATTTCCCTCTTTCCCTCCTTCAGCCTTTGCACCTTAAACACCATCCATTAAAAACCTGGTTCGTCGTCCTCCTCGCCTCCCCGTACTCAAGGTAACGGGAGAGAGGAAGCAAGGAAAGGAAGGGGAATGACATGGAGTGTGCTGGGAGGAACGAGAGAGAGAGAGAGAGAGAGAGAGAGAGAGAGAGAGAGAGAGAGAGAGAGAGAGAGAGAGAGAGAGAGAGAGAGAGAGAGAGAGAGAGAGAGAGTGTAGGAAGAGAGGGGGGATTACAAGAGAAAGACAGAAAGAGAGAAAGAGTATGTGGGGAGGGGGGAGAGGGGGGAGGATTACAACACCTCCAAGGATTGCCAAGACCGGTGTTGATGATACAGGTGTGGAGGTGGTAATGCGATGCTCTAAGCTCATAATGGCATGATGATAATGGGAAACTAACGATGATGAAATTGCTATTAGTAATTACATTCACGTAACTCAACTACTGTTTTGACAATCTCTCTCTCTTCTCTCTCTCTCAGTATATTGCCTCAACAATCTCTCTCTCTTTACTGCCTCAACAAAATCTCTCTCTCTCTCTCTTCATAATTTTCCACCTCAATTTCACAGAGAGCGGCGACAATGTCTTCCTGCCACCACGACAACCTGCCAACCTCTTCCTCTCCTCCTTTCTTTCCTGTCTCTTCCTCCTCCCTCTCCAACACTCATTCCCTCCTCCTCCTCTCTTCCTCCTCTTCCCCTCTTCCCCCCTCCCTCCCTCCCTCCTTCCTTTCTTTCCACACACACCAGCCTGACTCACTCGTGCACAAAAGACGCTCACTACAACCTTTCTTAAAGTCGTATGGTGCAGAATGAATATCGAAGTCCTTTAGGAGGTTGTTATTAGTATTTACCAAGCCTCACAGCATCCTATATGGGTCCCTCTTCACTCCCTTCAGCCTCACCACAACCCCCTATCCTTTACCCATCCAAGAGGCCTTCATGCTGTTGCTGTCACCTCTCACTTTTCTTCTCCTCTCCCTACACTCTCTCTCAACTCTACACCCCCTCTTGTTTTCTCAATGGCTGAATTATTAATGATTCATCCAACCCTTCTCTCTCTCTCTCTCTCTCTCTCTCTCTCTCTCTCTCTCTCTCTCTCTCTCTCTCTCTCTCTCTCTCTCTCTCTCTCTCTCTCTCTCTCTCTCTCTCCGTTGTATTTTAAAGTTGGGAAGTATACAAAAATATTATATAGCCTGGCGCGTGAAATTATCTGAGAAGTTTCAGATATTCTTTTTCCTGTGGACATTCATTCTCTCTCTCTCTCTCTCTCTCTCTCTCTCTCTCTCTCTCTCTCTCTCTCTCCTCCATTTATCAGGTAATTTTGTTGTTTTATTGGCGGTAATGGAGCCATACCATAAATAGCCTCTCTCTCTCTCTCCCCTCGTGACCATGTTATGATGCTGGGTCCCCGTTCCTTGCACGTCCTTCTAATCTCCTCATTATTATTCCCGGGATGCCATCTTCCACCCTTCCTCACCCCCCCATTCCCCCCTCAACCTTCCTCACCCCCCACCATCCCACCCCTTCCTCACCCCCACCATCCCAACCCTTACTCACCCCCACCATCCCACCCCTTCCTCACCCCCCACCATCCCACCCCTTCCTCATCCCCTACCATCCCACCCCTTCCTCACCCCCCACCATCCCCCCACTCTAGGGCTCCCTCTTCACCACTACCTCCACCCCCTTAACACTGTAGTAGAAACATTAGTCTCGTGGCCTTCGTACTATCGTCATAGATAAAATAAAAACGATCGATACAGCATAGCGAGCTTAGGTAAACAAGAGTAAACACACACACACACACAAACACACATATTATCTCCGAAGGTCCCTTTAGATCGAGCACATGGGTGACACATACACACTAAACTCCTCCCTCTCCTCTCTCTCTCTTAATCAACACTAATGAACGGCAATGTCCCCATTTAGTATTCGTAAAAATAAAGAGCAACATGACGCACAGCCAATATGCATCAGTATCCAACACGCAGGAATGTTATGTTGCCACACACACACACACACACACACACACACTTACTTTACACATTATAAGTACAGGAACGAGAGAGAGAGAGAGAGAGAGAGAGAGAGAGAGAGAGAGAGAGAGAGAGAGAGAGAGACGAGAGAGAGAGAGAGAGAGAGAGAGAGAGAGAGAGAGAGAGAGAGAGAGAGAGAGAGAGAGAGAATGAGACCTATGTGATCCAAATTTCAGACATTTTTCTGGGGCATCAAAAGGCCGTCATTGATTCAATTACCTATGAAATCAGCTTAACCTGAGCAATTATCTGCCTACCGTGACACACACACACACACACACACAGTATTGAGTTCACAGAGCATGTATGTAGACTCGTAGAGCTGTATCACGACCCATGTATATACTTCCACACAGATCAATACATCGCCACTGCCTTCGTCACAAAATAAAGGCGACCCTGTGCGTATTTTATGAACCAACCCACCGACCGACCAGGCAGTGAGAGAGAGAGAGAGAGAGAGAGAGAGAGAGAGAGAGAGAGAGAGAGAGAGAGAGAGAGAGAGAGAGAGAGAGAGAGTGTGTGTTTGTGTATCATGTCTGTAAAATGTAAACAAAAAACATATCTACGTAAATTACAAAATAAAAACAAAATAATCACGAAAACATACGCTAGACACTGAAATCTATAAAGAAAAAAACTATGTAAATAATATAAATCCCACCCATCCTTCCCTTTACCACCTACCCCCCTCCCTCTATCATCACTGTAGCCACGGGAAAACAAACAACCAGGGGAGGAGGAAAGGTCACAGAATTAATGAATCAGTACACCTCCTCGTGTCACCTCAACTCCCAAGACACTCCCTCCATGACCCTGACCCAACCTGACCCTATGTAACCAACACCCAACACCACCACCCTCACATTCCCCAAGGCACCACCCACCCTCCCTTCCTCCCAATAACCACACCCCCAACACCAACACCCACCCTCCCCGCAGCCTCACGCCCTTCTCCCTCCCTCGCCCACGCCTAACACAAGGGAGGAACAGGTCACCAACACCCACGTCCCTACAGACACTCGGGAACCAGGTCAACAGGCAAGCATTTTCTGATCGATGACCTAGTGTGCTGTGATTGCCGAGCCCCTTGAGCTTTCTCGGCTTCTCGGTATAGAGATAGTTTTGTTCAGACTTCCCGCCACTTCCCTCTGACATAACAACACGAAGGCTAAACAGACACTTAAGGTATCATCATCAAGTACAGTAATTCAATATTTTCATTATCATAAGTAGTAGTGTTGTTATTATTAGTAGTATTATCATGGTTAGTAATAAGCACTGTCACGTCGATGTTCCAAAATCTGGCTTTGCTGAGAGAGAGAGAGAGAGAGAGAGAGAGTGTTGATACAAAATTCAGGCTTCTCTCTCTTTCTCTCTCTCTCTCTCTCACACACACACACAACATACACAGCCTTACCCCTGGTCTCCTCATCCGCGCCGCAGTAATTGAAGCAGTGAAAGTTTGATCAGCAAAAGCACCAGCAGCAGTGTTCCAGAGAAAGTACTGGGCACATTCCTACACGCGAAACCCCACCGCCTGCCCAACACCCGGCGAGGTAGTGGTCTGCTGTCCCAGGGTTGCGGAGGGCACTGAGCACTGCACAGATGGGGGACTATACTGCTCCTAGATCCGTCTGACCTCCGCTGCCCCGCTGGAGTGTTTCTGAGCTGCACAAACAAACGGACCTGCAGCCTCGCCACGCAGCAGACGACTAAGTCCTGTTCTCTCGCTCAAGTTCTGGCCATCGATCAGGTAGTCAACTCGAGACTCGGGAACCGCGTATTGGCCAACCTCTTCGTTGCCGCCCATGCCATCGCCGACCGTGTGTGTGTGTTTACGTGTGGTGCGTATAGATGTATACGAATACACAAAACATACATACACA
Organism: Chionoecetes opilio; assembly: GCA_016584305.1. Lineage (NCBI taxonomy): Eukaryota > Metazoa > Arthropoda > Malacostraca > Decapoda > Majidae > Chionoecetes > Chionoecetes opilio. Next base: position 175,164 of record JACEEZ010020343.1, read on the forward strand.
CACATACATATATATAATATAAATTTGTTATTCAATTAACACGAAGATTTTTGAGTCAATAAAGGACTCGAAGACTCAGTTCCCAGTGTTCTGACTCTAAATTGAGGATTCACAATACAAACCCAAAAGGTTCGCCAACGCTCGCGATCATATCAGCCAGTGGGACCCAAGGGTTCTTACACGTGAAGGGAGAGCCGCCCGCCAGCCAGCCCGCGGCCCGGCACACCTGCCACCGGGGGCAACCTGGCATTCACTCGGCATTCAAGAGCGTCCTACATAAGAACATAAGAAAGCTACAAGAGGCCGTGAGACCTACACGAGATAGTTCCTGTTACTTAACTCTACCTATATCCACCTCTCTTCCCCATCCATGAATTTATCCAGACTCCTTTTAAAGACCCCAATAGACTACGCATTGACCACCTGACAACTGAGTCCATTCCAATCAATCACCACCCTATTTGTGAACCAGTTTCTCCCTATTTCCTTTTTAAATCTACGCTTTTCCAACTTGAATCCGTTACTTCTTGTTCTACCCTGCTTACTACCTACCCTGCGTCCTCTACAACAAGAGGTCGCCAGTCAATAACAATGGAAGCAGGACTCTCTCGCGAGGGCGCGGTAACGTGACATTTATAGCGTCTTGACTCCCATGCGGGAGCCTCACGCCACTTCCTCTCCAGGTTTTTGCCTTGAAAGCGTGAATACCAAAATTACATTTTCATAACTAAATATCTTTTACCCAAAAAGTACAGCAGAGATTATTTTGTTTGCTGCTCACCAGATAAATGTTAAACCACTGGTGTAATTTAGTCAATGGGTAGCAGATAATTATAACAAACGAGCCACGATTTTAAATTTCATGCCCTCAGCTAATTATGCTGAGCAACACTTGTGATCTCGGCGCATTTCTCTTACATCGCTCGCCGTACACCCTCAGCATGCAGGCTCACACATATTGCAATCATTCAGTAGAGAGCAATATAAGAAACACTTTTCCGAGGCACGGAAAGTGAAGCTGGTGTGACTACCCGACAGTTGCACTATCATCGGCTGTACAAATCACCTTAAATGTCGTTACAACTGTACAAACATGCTTTACATCAATATTCGAGGCACTTTTGCATTCCTTAAGAGACGCAAAGCTGTGCCTCGCTGCTCAAGGTCGTTTCAGAGTTGGAAGCTTCTGGTGAATAAAAATGGATGTGACAACAGGGTCACCGTAGCCGTGCTAACCAGGTACACACAGCACTCAATCATAAGAACATAAGAACATAAGGAAGCTACAAGAGCCCGTGAGACCTACAAGAGGCCGTGAGACCTACACGAGGTAGTTCCTGTTACTTAACACTACCTACATCCACCTTTCATCCCCTTCCATGAATTTATCTACCCTCCTTTTAAAGCTCTCTAATGACTCCGCACTAACTACCTGTCTACTGAGTCCATTCCAAGCATTTACCACCCTATTTGTCCAGGCGTGGCCTCCAAACATATCACGGGGACGCAAAACAAATAGTGCTAAGATTTTCTACATTTTAAGAAAAATCGTGGTCAATAATTTCCAATGCGTCAGTCAAATCCAGCACAGAAAAATCAAACAGTTAGAACTCATATTTCAATATAAACATTGTAACAATTTTCTCGTTGGTTTCATGAGCCATAATGACCAAGCATACCATTACGCCAAATAAATCATAGATGGAAACATAATCAAGATGAGTTAAGATTAGCTCAATGGTTGCCGAGACACTTATCAAAACGCACCCAAGTGGTGACAACAATTTCAAATCTCAAATCAGCTCAAATGTCACCCACCAGACACTCCTCTATCTCACCTGACGTAATGATCATAATCTTGCCACACCGTCCTGATTCCTTTATCAGAGAATAGCAGTCCTAAGGCACTCCACAGTAACCCTAAGCTATGGCCAGACATGCGGTGCTCTGCTGACGCTGCGGACAGACAAGACTGCGTGTTTGCACTTCCATGGTCATTATCTCAATAATCAAACTACAATCCCGCGTTTTCTTTTCCAACACCTGTGACATATTGAGACAGGAAGTATTTCTGAATCATATCAACGGCGTGAAGTATGCACAGCGTTTATATCATCACAACTAAGCCTGAAGCTCCCTCTCTGCCCACCTATTCAAAATACAGGTCACAATCATGGTTACTCCCGATAGCATAAACCTAACAGTTGCAAGCCGTCAAATAGCAATAAATCCCATATTGTGGAAATAATGTCTTCAACATAGCATGAGAAAGAGAGAAAAAAAAGGCAGGGAACCTAATTGATTACGTAAAAAAATTATTAAAACGAATAATTCATCTCTGGTCTGTTTATCAACAAGAACTGAACATCTCAACTGTTTATCAACCGTTCATCTGCAAAGATGAAGCTGAATATGAGATGTCGAACATTACCTCTAGTGTAGAGAAAAACTTGCAGTAAGATTTCGCATTTCGCGTTTGGATTTGACGAATTCACATTTGCCGACCCCAATCAATTGCCACCCTAATTTTCACTTGGCTATCACATTCTTGCATTTGGTGAATATTTCCCTACTGAAAAACAATATCGGACATTCTCAGTATATTTTCTACCAGAGAAACTTTCGATCAGCCATCTTTATTCTATCTCTTGGAATCCAATAATGACTGATAGAGGAAGAGGTTTAAAGCCACACAATAAGCTAAATAAGGACGACTCTCTGAGGGCTCTGGTACCAATTAACATTTTTCCTATTGCTTTAATCATTGGCATTTGACGAGCTTCTTCAGCACCAATGAACCACCAAATGTGAAACCTTACAGTATTGTGGCAGACTGATTACTGCATAAAACTAGTCATGTACAAGTATACAGTAACAACAATACATATAAAAAAAACCCTGAGACTACGTACTTTTCAAAACATGTGTGGATACTTAATTTCAAAAATACTCAAGTGCTCCAAATATTTCATAGTATGTAACAAGTGCTTGTGGGCCCTTCGGACCCATGTATTGATGTTTGTAGTAGTATACGTATATTAGACAACATGTGATTGCAAACTCCAATCGTGTTGTTGCTGTCGTTGGTCACTGGTCAAAGTGCCTCGGGGTAGACCACGTTCCGTGTGATTCCAACCCTTTGTGTTCCGTGTGATTCCAACACACACACGTCCATGAGTCTACGGAGTTTGTGGAATGCGGCAAGACGTTACCGCAGAGTTTTTCCTGTAATCTAGGACTCTTTAAGTGTTTTTAGCCCAAAACCCCCCTTCAAAATTATTCAATCGACATGGAACCAAGCCGCTTACCACCTACGATTTATTTGCGATTTTTTGAGCCTACTCTCATCAAAATTGAATTTACAGTTTCGGCTACTCATAACAGATACACACACAGACAGACACACGGCTACTCCTATAGTATATTAGATAGATTCCAACACACACACACTCACACAAACGTCCATGAGTCTACGGAGTGTGTGGAATGCGGCAAGACGTTACCGCAGAGTTTTTCCTGTAATCTAAGACTCTTTAAAAGTGTTTTTAGCCCAAAACCCCCCTTCAAAATTATTCAATCGACATGGAACCAAGCCGCTTACCACCTACGGTTTATTTGCGATTTTTTTTAGCCTACTCTCATCAAAATTGAATTTACAGTTTCGGCTACCCACAACAGATAGACACACAGACAGACACACGGCTACTCCTATAGTATACTAGCCGCAAAGCCGCAGTCCGGGCAGACTTTTTGGCTAGCTCCTGCGGAGGGCTATTGGTGGGCCTTCGGCCCACCAAACACAGACTCTCCAGATAGCCCCTTCTAACTTTCCTGAAATCATGGATGTAGAAATGTATGTATTAACGCCAACCCATTCACATCACCCCCCACCCCCCACCCATTACCCATTACCCATCACCCCTCCCTATTCCCTCACCCATCACCCCCACCCATTCACTCACCCATTACCCATCACCCTACATCAAGGATTCCTGAATTCTCGCAACCCACTTTTTTTTCTTCACAATTCCCGCTAATAGGCTACTAAAAATAAAAATAATAAAAAAAGTGATCGGATCATCCCTTAAGTGGGCTTAAAATGTTCCCCTGGTCGACCTGGTTCCAAAACTGTGCCATATGATGGGATTGCGTCACTGGGGGCGGCACCTATCGCGGACACACAGACAGACACACTTTCGCTTATATTATTATAGATTAGATGAAGATGAATGCATTCATGAAGATATACGCAAATAAGTTTAATGTATCAATGAGTTTAAATTAATGGTTTAAGCTAAGTTAAGCTAACTTAGCTGATTTAAGGCAAATGGCTCAAGTAAAGCCAGATGAAAGAACACCACTTTCTTCATCAGAACACCTATGGAGGATGTTCTATTCACGGATTTAAGTTCCAAAAAAAAAGCAGTTTCGTCATTACACTAAAGTGCACATGAATATGACCATTATAATAACACACCACTAAAGATGCCCATGATGTAACACTATCAATACCTAATGGAAGTATTCCAGTAAGTATAAATATTGTGTGTAGCACATTAGTGGTGTGCTATGAATTCTAATAGGAAAATAAATGTCTTATTAGCAAGACATTTACCGGTTCAGGGAAATGTTATGTAACAACTAAATATTATTGTTTGGGGAAGGGCTCATAAAAGACATCATTATATATTGTTACGAAGAGAATATCTACCAAAATTAAGGGTTTATTTTGTCAAATTGTTGTCTAATCTATCAAAGATAAACAAGGTTTCATACATTTATATATAGGGTCCTTTCAAAGTAGAATGAAATCACCATGCCTCCAGAAGTGAAGATTAGATATCAGAAGCACGGTAGGTCACTATCTGATATCTATAAGGCCTCTGTACCCAAACAAAACTACCCAACACCCAAATAATCAGCATATCTTGCCATCAGTTGGGTGCCTTGTGAATGAATGGGCCAGTCAGTTGGATATAGCTTTGAAATAAGGCACCACGTATAATAGAGTAAATAGTTTCTTTCGTCATCCATAGCACACTATTAATGTGGGTTGTAAAATCTTCCATCAATCATAAAGCCTTCTCCATGTAGTCTCTCTAGACCAGACAAGTAGCCTATGCACCCCAGACATCTTGAAACACTGTGCCACCAACTAAGGAAGTGTTTCCATATGCAAAATCATAATTTTATGACCTTATTCACTGCCTTGGTGTATCCATAAGCAGCATACATACATCATACTATCTCTTAAAGAAACAAATTGCAATACTGTACATATACTGTAATGCAATTTGACCAAGTGTTGCATGTCTGGCAGCCCTTCTGGTCATACAGCTTGAGTTTGCTACCGCTACCTACCACATCAAGGTCTTTGCAGATACGTTTAACAACAACGAACATATGTTTAACAACAATGAAAGGTGATGTATGTATATCGTGCATCAAGCTGCTGAGGCTACAAGGGAAGGGCGAATAACATCTGATATCAAGGTTATAATATTTGCGGGATCGTGTTTCCCTTCAAACCATTGTTTTCAACGTCTATGCAATTCCATTCAGTGTAAGCAGAATGCCTGGATATTTAGTTCTTGCACTGCAATAGCCTAGTCTTTCGGTGCTGGGCAACATGTGGAATATCTACCAGTAATCAATCTATCTCTGATGCCCATTCCTAAGACCTCTTCCAAGGGGATGGCAGTGATAAGTCTACATTTATGCCTGTTCTTGCATGCTCTAACCCTCTCATTCTTCTCTCACCCCTTTATCTCACATACTCTGGCACTCAGCAATTTCACTGGGGGTCGCCCGCTACTACCTACCACATCTACTAAGCTTATACAATCATACTCTCTTTTAACCCCTTGAGACCCAGAACGTAATTTCCATTGTAATTTGGGTGCCATTAGACGATTTTTTGTGAATATAAGCAATATTTTATAGATAATTACCTGTTTAGTATCCTTTTTCACTAGCTAATTTGATATATTTAGTTACTTTTCGTAATTTTATGGCTAACAACAGACGATTTTATATAGCAAAGGAAAGATCTGGGCGTGAAGGGGTTAAGTCATCTCACTCTATCATTATTTATATTTAACCAAACCACCTCAGTGTTGCACTTTACCCCCTAAACCACTCCATATTTCCTTCCCTCACCATTACTTGACATACCAAACCTGTTATACACACTTTCACTACGCATTACCACTAAGATAAGGAAAATTGGCCCACACGTAAAATAGAATTACATGATGATCAATTATTATTAGTTTCTTTTCTGAAGCTGCCGAATAGTTGCAAAGTTTGGGAGAGTGTGTGATAGAAGGGAAGTGAAGACGAGTGTAGGTAGCTATGAGCAAACTGATGAGATGAAGTAAAGGTAAAGATATCGGCAGTGCTGATATTATTTTGAGCAGTTAGACTAGAAAAGATAATAGAATTTACATATTTTGCAGTGGCTATTGAGGCCCGGGGTCCCTGGAGGCCTAGGAGGCCTAGCCACAGGGTGCAAGGATAAACACACATTTTGGGAGTGCAGGGAATTAGCAGAGGAATGGCTGTCCAAGTACAAAGGGGCATTTTTTAAGTCCTGCAAACTTTGTGAAGCTGCAAACCATGAGTTATGGATGCAAGGTCGAAAAATATAATAAATACATAAATAAAAAGGGTAGATAAGAAATTAAATTTGGCATACAATTACAAGCATGAGACAGTTCCATACAGTAGGATTCTATAGGAAAATAAAATTTAATTTTCATATAATTCGGTTTTTAGAAGTTATATATTAGATTTTGACTCATTATCTATAGGAAAATATAATTTTATTTTCATATAACTCGTTTTATTGAATTTTTATATTAGATTTTAACTCATTTATAGGAAAATTGAATTTTATTTTCATATAACTCGTTTTTTAGAATTTTTATATTAGATTTTGAATAAAATTTTATTTTCATATAAATCGGTTTTTAGAAGTTATATATTAGATTTTGACTCATTATCTTGAGAATATCATTTTATTCTCATATAGCTCGTGTTTTAGACATTTTCTGTTAGATTTTGACTCATTATCTTGAGAATATAATTATATTCTCATATAGCTCGTTTTTTAGAATTTTTATATTAGATTTTGACTCATTATCTATAAGAAAATATAATTTTATTTTCATATAACTCGTATTTAAGAATTTTTATATTAGATTTTGACATTATCTTTAGGATTTTTTTTTTATTCCCAAATACATGTAACTCATTTTTTTAAAGAAAATAAAATTTTATTTTCATAACTCGTTTTTTTTTTTTATTAGATTTTGACTCATTATATCTATAGGAAAATAGAATTGTATTCCCAAATATTTTTTTTTAGAATTTCTATATTATATTTTGACTCATTAACTTTAGGAAAATATAATGTTATACTCATACACAAACTCGTTTTTTTTAGAATTTTTATATTATATTTTGACTCATTATCTTAAGGAAAATATAATGTATTCTCATGTAACTCATTGTTTAGAATTTCTATATTAGATTTTGACTCATTATCTATAGGAAAATATAATTTTATTTTCATAACTCGTTTTTTAGAATTTTTATATTAGATTTTGACTATCCATAGGGAAAAATTTAATTACTTTCATATAACTCGTTTTTTAGGATTTTTATATTAGATTTTGACTCATTATCTATAGCAGGGTGGTCCAACTACGGGCCCACCCGTACGTATCCCCCGGACATCCGTACGGAAGTTGGACCACCCTGCAGTAGGGAACAATAAGATTAGAGGTAAGTTTATCAAAATAGGTGAAGCCGGCTGGATAGGACAGATCAGGGTGTACGTAACCCTGGAACACTTCTGGGGTAAACATTTAATCCCATGCCACATTCCGTCACATGTCACAGAGATGGAAGGTTGAGTGCCTGACCTCCTCTGTCCCCTCAGTCTACAGCTGTGCCATGTGGTGCACACGGACACGCACACGGACACGCACACGGGACTGGGCTCCAAATTGTTCATATAGATCCGGATTTAGGTAAAAACATCACCACAGTCTAAGAGTCGCCGCTATAGTCAATCATCTCTCCCACAGCCTCTATTGCTGCCAGTGCTGTGGGGACCCCCAGCAGGCATCCCAGGGACTGGGCTGTGTCTGGGGCAGGAGTCAAGGATGCAGCTGCATTATAAAAATAACTACTACTCCAAACAAATAACTCCAATCACGAGGAATTTACATGAGTGTTCTAGGGTTAAATGATTTAATTATGGGGAAAGAATGGTTAACAGAAAACAAAGATCCACGGCAGAAGATATAAAGTAGAGAAAGCTTTTAAGAAACATGAACCTAAGCATCCGGGAGGGCACAAAGCACTTAGGAGACGGAATGAGTTAACAGCAATGTGGTATTAAGAGGGTAGTGCTTCGTTGAGATCTGAGACCTCGGTGAAAAGTATTGATTTCAAAACTAAAAAAACATGTCTTGACATGAGTAGATGTGTGTGTGTAATAACCGAGTTGTGATATGCATTGTATATGGAAAATGAGTTATACTCATGGGGTTCCATCTTCCATTTTAATCTCATGAACACTCTTGGCATTTACAATATTATTTTCAAGTCACATATTGATAATTCGCTGAGGAAAAATATACTCCCAAATGTCCTTCAAGCATCTTATCTTTTTCAATTTCTTTCCATCTCCTCTTGTTGCTCAAACGTTGCTTATATACGTGTCTTCTTTGTCAGATTTTTTCTATTAACATCGTTGCTCTATACACCACTATCGAGTCTCAAGTCTCCGCTTTTTCTTCTTTCCTCCAATGATGGCAAACCTAATTTCTCTAACCTCTCCTTGCGTACCAGATCTATGAGACTGGGAATAATCTTTATTGTAGCTTTGCATTCTCATTCTCCTATACATCTTTCTTCTAGTGTAGAGACCATACCACAACGGCATACTTTAATCTAGGGCTCATCATGGCCACAATCTACTTTTGTTTTTATTCTAACATGCCGTCATCCAAATAGACAAAAGCTGTTCTGATGTTCATTAGAAGTATATATGTTGCACCAGCAATTATGCAGATATGTTTCTCTGGTTATAAGTCATCTCGAATTATTATTGCTACAAGTTCCTTCCCTTCAATAGCTTTTGGAAATTATCTCTCTTCTCATTTTGTATTTTCATTTATGCTCTTTACACTCTTAACAATCTGGTGTTTGCCTTTTTTTCCCATTAAATTCAGTTTTCCAGTCATGCCTATTCATCTACCTTAGCCAAACCTTCCTGTAACATCCCATCTCTGCCTTTCCCACTTCTTCAAAACTTTTATACATAATCTGCATACGAGCTTTAATAATTTTTCAAATCATCAGCCATGACATTAATGTAAATCATGAACATAACTGCTGCTGAAGGGTCGCTGTTTTGACCCCACGGAAGAGATCCAGTGTTAACCCCTTGAGGCCCAGAACGTAATTTCCATTGTAATTTGACCACCATTAGATGATTATTAATATATATAATATATATATAATATAAGCAATGTTTTATAGATATGACCTGTTTAGTATCCTTGTCCACTAAATAATTAGGATTATTTAGTTACTTTTCGTAATTTTATGGCTCGACAACATACAATTTTTTATAGCAAAGGAAAAGATCTGCGTGAAGGGGTTAATCGCAGACGGTGCTCGACAGGCTTAACCCCTTCACGCCCAAATCTTTCCTTTGCTATAAAAAATTGTCTTGTCGAGCCATTAAATTACGAAAAATAACTGAATATACCAAATTAGTTAGTCGACAAGGATACTAAACAGGTCATATCTATAAAATATTGCTTATATTCACTCATAATCGTCTAATGGTACCCAAATTACAATGGAAATTACGTTCTGGGCCTCAAGGGGTTAATGTAAATCGGGAACATTGGTGCTGAAGGGTGGCTGTTTTGACACCACGGAGGAGATCCAGTGCTAATCGCAGATGATGGATTAAGCAACGGGACTGCAGGGAGCACTCCAATCGAGGCACAAGCGCTGGGAGCGGTGTGTCACTGCGCAAGGTGACCACTTCGAAGAGGATGGCGGAAGGATGACCAAATTCAAATAGGTACATAGTCTGCTTTTTTGTATATGTAGTCTCGGAACGTTTTGATCGCACCTCGTACATATACTGTGAAATTACTATGAAAAAAATGCAGGAAACCAAAGTAAAAAATACATAATTATACAATAGTAAAAGAATAAAAAAATAACAAAAAAGACACAATGTGGCGATGTTAATGTGTAACATGCTAGTTTAATGATCTGTAAAATTTCAAGTTTTGCATTTTTTTTTTTTTTTTTGCAATTTTGTCATATTTTAAGATTTTTAGATAAATAATGTAAGGATCAATGATTTTTTCTTTGTACAACCACACTTACATGGGACATGGCCACTTGAATGAAACATTATACTTTCAATATTCAAAAATCACCCACTTCATCAGCTTCTTAAAAGGGGTTCAACTATCCTTCTCCACATACCCAAATCAATCAATCAATCATTGGGGGCATACGCCAGGGCCCAAGGGGCGAGTCACCTCGCCCACCCTATGGCGCCACTCCCGGGGGTCACCAGAAACGCACGAGTCCCCATGCAGGCTCCCTTCCCATACCAAGCAACTCTCGACAGGAAACATCAACTTGCCCCAGCCACGAGCCTTGTCGGCGCCCCCTTGGCCTCCTCCACACCGGATTGTCTCGTACAGATACAACTCGGCCCCACGTACCCAAACAAAATCTATAAATAAATTCACAGAATTATACAATAGGCCACTTAAGCCATCCTATGTCAACCGTGACATTACCACAGATAGAAGGAAGCTGTGACATTTAGCCACAGAATTCGGAGTGTATAAGGGGAACATGGTGAAAAGTGAAAGTAACACAGAGAAATCATGAGATCTAGCTGAGCTGGCTGTAATCATCTTTCTGTTTAACATCAGATTTTACCATAATATCTTATGAGGTTAGACGGTCGATGATACGCTTCCAACTTGTATCTCTATCCTTTGCCTCAACTTCTTCAATGCCCAATGCTGCCAGATCCTCTTCAACACACTGTCTCCATGTCTTCCTTGGCCTGCCCGGTGAATGGCGACCTGGCACTTCCACTCCAACAGCTTTCCCCAATGCCTCATCACCTTCTCTCCTCTTCACATGCCCAAACTACCTCAATCTCCTCACTCTCAGCTCCTTCAATACAAATCTTCTTGCCACCTCTTTACTGGACATCTCATCTCTTCCTGTGATACCAACCATATACCTTAACATTCTTCGATCACAACCAACCTAAACTCTTCCAACTCCTTCGTCAAAATCCATGTCTCAGAACCATACAGCAATACTGATCTTATGCTTTAATTATGATCATTACATGCTTCATATACTCTTCCTCTGCTTTTCAGTTTAAGTGGTTACATTTTCTATCCTTGGTATTCTTCCCATTAAAAAAATTAACTATTTTGAGATGGTTTCCCTTCAAAGCAAAATCTCTGTTCACCTGACAGAGAACCATAAAGGATCCAAGACTCCTCGTCTTACATCCAACCTGCCTGGCATCGGATAAAAACAACCCCATCTGGTGTGTACATGCTTGTGTAAGCATACTCATGTACCTGTGCATATGTAATTCACCCAGGGCCTGATTACATGCTGGACACAAGACTACCAATTGGTACCCTCCCAGAGAGAGCATAGAGCTCATAGAGACTTTGACATATTGACTTCAGACATATGGTCTTTAGGCAAAAAAAAAGGGACCTCATACACTACACACACACTCCCATCAACTTGCTCAAGGGGCACAGTAACTACCTGCATCTCCAGGGAAAGATTTCAAACCAAGAACAGGGCTCGAAATTGCGTACGTCAAGTGCAATGAATTGGAAACATGCCCGAGGAAAAGTTTTTTCATTTACCTCACTTAAATAACTTCACATGTTCAACAGACTTCAAATCTACCATATTGCATTTTTCATCCATAACTGCCATCTATTTTTTCCCCTACCAGCAAGATAGTTTCAGTGTAATCAAAAATACTGTTATCGGGATGATTCCTAATGTATATAAAACCCCACGGACAATCATCACTACAGTATTGTTTATAAGTAGCAAAAGACACAAGGCCAGTGTGAACAGAAACACAGCCTATATGAGCACTATATGCAAGGAAAACAGGTCCAAAGCATCAACCCTATAACTCTTTCAGATAAATAATGAAGAGCGGGATCATTCTTTCAGATAAATAATGAAGAGCGGGATCATTCTTTCAGATAAATAATGAAGAGCGGGATCATTCTTTCAGATCAATAATGAAGAGCGGGATCATTCTTTCAGATCAATAATGAAGAGCGGGATCATTCTTTCAGATCAATAACAAAGAGCAGCCTCACACCTACCTTCGACTTGGTGACATGATCGGCTGGCAATGCCTCCGGCACCGTTTGTAGGGTGGTGCGCACGCTGGCCGACATTGCTCAATTTTGGAGTGTGCTGTGGCTGGCACTAGTGTTTGGCGGGTCAGCCCAGTCGGTGGCTGAGGATTATGGGGGTTTGGCACCTCGGGCTACCATCCAGGGGCCATGTCACTTGAGGGCACCAGCAGTGATGGCATCAGCTCATACACTATAGGCAGCACCATCCATTGTCTGTGGAGAAAATGGCCTTATTACTTGTCATAATAAAAGTAGGTATCACAAATAAAGGTATTTCCTGGATGTATAGAATATATGCCTCAATATTTTCCCTACCCCATACAGGGTGCTTCAAAGGTATGGAGGTTATTTAAGAAACCCCTACATGGTAACTCTGTAGCACTATTTCTTGGAAAGAGCAATGTTAATAATTATATATTAATTTATGGGAGGTTTTAATTAATCCATTTCATCCTTCTTGAATACCATTTCACACAAAACAGGTGGATAAAAGATTTAATGATGAATTAACAGAGAACCCTCCGACCTTCCTGTGTATGACCTAAGTCTGGGGTGCGAGACAACAGATGATTTCAGTTTACATATTTCATTAAAAACTTAATATTCTGAAAATGATCATTTAAAGTCAGCATGAGTTCCATTCCAAAACTGTGTCCTAAATTCAAGGCTCTCCGATGTAGCTGTCATTTAGTGTTTTTTTTATTGGATTTTGAGGATTGACACATCTTTTAAAGTAACCTATTTTCAAAATTCTTATACCTATCACACTATGGAATTTTACACAACGCTTAAAAACACTTCATTATCATCGTTTTTCATATGCAAGATAATTGTCATGCTTGTGGCAGACACCATTATCATCATTAGCATCTTTACATATCAACAGCCTTTCTAACTCTATCAATCAAGTGCCAGTTCTCCATGCTGTTCCAACTAAAGCAGTTTTGCTGTTTAAGCTTATATATAAAAGGAATGAATTCATGCCCCATTATTTTGGACTACTTCTGGGAATGTTACATAAGAACATAAGAAAGTAAGGAAGCTACAAGAGGCCGTGAGACCTACACGAAGTAGTTCCTGTTACTTAACTCTACCTATATCCACCTCTCTTCCCCATCCATGAATTTATCCAGACTCCTTTTAAAGACCCCAATAGACTCCGCATTTACCACCTGACGACTGAGTCCATTCCAATCATTCACCACCCTATTTGTGAACCAGTTTCTCCCAATTTCCTTTTTAAATCTACGCTTTTCCAGCTTGAATCCGTTACTTCTCGTTCTACCCTGCTTGCCTCTAATGCTCATACTTGTAACCCACTTCATCCCATTATCTACCTCATCCTTTCTACACGTCTAGACCATCAAGCTTGTATCTCCCCATTACAATGTTAATGCCTTCAAGCACCTTTGTATATCTCATTTCATCATTCCCACTCCTAATGACCCCAGGCCTACCATTTAACCCCTTGAGGCCCAGAACGTAATTTCCATTGTAATTTGGGTACCATTGGACGATTTTTAGTGAACAAGGCAATATTTTATAGATATGTCCTGTTTAGTATCCTTGTCGACTAACTAATTTGGTATATTAAGTCACTTCGTTATTTTATGGCTAACAACAGACAATTTTTTATAGCGAACGAAAGATCTGGGCGTGAAGGGGTTAAAGACGCTTCCAGAGGTTGACTGTTTCCATTGACGGCAATAATCATAGGAGAGAACATGTTGTCCTAATCGTACACTAAGGTAACGTATTTGGCAACTGAATGGTGCAGGAAAAAGCTCTTCAAAATATGAAATATTATAACAATAGAAAAATGTTAATAGGTACCAAAGCCAAGCCTTGAGACTCAAACACTTTTTAGCTTTCTGTATTGAGTGGCTCAAAACCTCATTTCTTTTCATCAGTCATTACCGGATACCCTGAGATCAAATAAAGTTGAGCTAATAATAATTCTTTAAAAAAATCTACCAAGCCTTGATATTTCCCACATTGAACAATTTTCTTTTTGAATTGCAAATATTATCTCCCTCCCCCTTTACTATTTGTTTTACATGCATGGTGTTGATATAGTATGTTAATCTTACATACACGAACAAAGAGTGTTGAGGAATAATTGTTAAAATCAATGATTTGTGGTACATAAATGTGAATATTCTCATTTTCAGTCACACCAACACCTCTCAAAAATGTAAAATAACCTCGAGGCTGTGTACAGGATGATATGGCAACACTGGATAGTTCAAAAGACTTGGTACCGTATAGGAATGGAAGGAATGGAGAAGAGCCATCACACTTCCAACCCCAGAATGTAGTCAGGAAAAGGACAGCAAAGGAAGATGATGATTCTTTTCATATTCAATCATATCTTGATGTTTTGGCATAAATTGTTATAATTATCAGGCTCCTTATACCCCCTTATCTTAGCATAAGACAAGGGTGGCACACCACTCTACCGCCACCTCCCCAAAGATATTACCAAAGATTACGGGAGCAATCTCTATGTTGGGATAGGGGTGGTCAAAATGTTTTGCCTATACATAGAGTATGGCAGTAAGCACCTTAAGCAAAGGTAAAACCCAGCAAAAAGGATATGTAAAATGAACCATATCTACATCTACCCTAAGTAAGTAACTACCCTTTGATTTCAGCTTACTTTTACTGATGCTGAGAAAACGACAATAAAAAAAAATAAAAAAAGTAATCTTTCTTCTCTAGGTGAGTCACAAACGATGAACAGGACAAGGATGTATAAGACACCATTTCTTCTTCTTTCTGTTTAACGTCAGTTTTTCCCATAATTTTTATGAGGTTAGACGGCCAATGATACGCTACCAACTATCTATATCCGTTGCCTCAACTTCTTCAATGCCCAATGCTGCCAGATCCTCTTCAACACCCTGCCTCCATGGCTTCCTTAGCCTGCCCGGTGGACGGCAAACTGGAACTTCCACTCTAACAGCTCTCCCCAATGCCTCACCACCTTCTCTCCTCTTCACGTGCCCAAACCACCTCAATCGCCTTACTCTCAGCAATTTCAATCCACATTTTCTTGCCACCTCTTCACTGGACACTTCATCTCTCCATGTGATCCCAGTCGTATATCTCAACATTCTCCGATCACACCCAACCAACACATCCTCCAACTTCTCCGTCAAAGCCCATGTCTCGGAACCATACAGCAAAACTGATCTTATACATGCTTCAAATACTCTTCCTCTGTTTTTCAGTGGAATACTCTTGTTTATCAGCACCATGTTCTTATAATCCTGATGACTTCAAAATATTGTCTTAAAATGCCATGCAAAGGCTGGATGGCTATCAGCTAAGCTCAGAATAAGTTACCTGACTGATGGAACGATTGCAATCCACACAGCAGACTCACCTACTTTCATAGCAGGCAAATATAAATGTGAAAAAATAACTGAAACAAATAACAATAAATTTATTCCAAATTTTCAAGATTTTGGATTTGACTGAGATTTTTTGGCTTGACCAGTATGATACTCTCTTCAAGCGGGACAAATAGCAGAACATTATATTCTAAGATGTTCAAGATGTAGGGTTGGAAAAAGGACAGATACAAGAATTGGGATGGATGAAATATGTATTAACCACCAATGACTGAAGCATGAGAACAAAATGTATGTTCGTGGAATTCAGGTAGGTAAGGTAAAGTTGGGGGCATACGCTATGCTGCACGTGGCCATCGGTGCTCATCTCCTTGTCATTAGTAATATATGTTTCCTCCATCCCAATTCTTGTATCTACTTTTTCCAACCCTACATCTTGGACATCTTAGAATATAATGTTCTGCTATTTGTCCCGCTTGAAGAGAGTATCAGACTGGTCAAGCTACCCGTTGTTGCCAATTTCTTCTCAAAAAAATTCATGGCTTACTTTTTCACTTCTGTTTTGCTTTCTTGGCATGTTTTCTTTTTACCAAGTGTGACTTTTTGTCGTATTTTTTCACTAACAAAATTGCTGATAACAACATACTTTCCTGACCCATACGCATCATATTGTTAATGTTTGAATGGGGGAAAGTTCGTTATACAATTATATACCGTATACAAAAATATAAAATAACGTCTATTTTTTTATGATATAGCCCATATTTAGACAGTTCCAAGGCATAAGCAACAACAAAAATTCACAATGTCATATTTCAGCAGAAATCGGTCAGCCGTCAAAGTTAAAGTTTACGTTACTTACCCTTGGGGGGTCTAGGGTAGACGATGCTCTCCCACGGTTAGCTCTTACAGGGTCTAGGGGAAGTAGCCCAAGTAGCAACGTGGCACTGGCAATACTACATAGCAAGTCGTAGTGGACTCAAACATGCATTACTGGATACATTCCATTCCTAACCAGGGAGGGGGAGGGTTCTCAAAAACTACGAATTTGCAACAGAAATGCTATAGAGTAGACCCCCATTAATAAAACCAACGAGTAAGAATATCAACTCCAAAATAATGTAAGTGATTAGGGGCAAACGATCCAATTTTACCAAAACCTTGTAACTCAAATGGTGTCCCGGTACATTTATCAAGATTTCACATAATAATTTACAAGAAATGGAGGCCTGAAATACCACCACAGAATTGCCCCGCCAAGACTCCACCACAACAGCTTGATAGAGAAGCTATATCATCATCAGCAACCCATTCAAAACCCACACACAACAGTATCAAAAGTGGGGTAAAATTCTAGAGTCCTTTCCCGCCCTTATTAGTGGGCTTTTTTCCTCCAGACCTTCACAGATCCCTTCAGATACCTCTAAAACGTAATTCTAAAGTGGGGGAGAGATAAAACGATACCTCTAAAACGTAATTCTAAAGTGGGGGAGAGATAAAACAAAGTAAAAATATTACTAACCTAACCTCAATATAATCTAACCCTAACCTAACCTCACTATAATCTAATCTAACCTTACCAATAACCTCCTAGCGAGACCTAAAGTCGAGAAATAACTAGAATTTTACCAGGTTACGTTAGGTTATATTGAGGTTAGGTCATTTTTTTTTTTTTTTTTTTTTCTTTTTACCTCTCCTCCAATTTATAATTACGTTTTAGAGGTATCTGAAGAGATCTATGAAGGTCTGGAGGATAAAAGCCCACTAATAAGGGCAGGAAAGGAATCTAGAATTTTACCATCAATATGAATGCTTTCCCCACAATACAAGATAAAATAAATTTTATGTGATGTTATATCTTATGTAATAAAAATCATGTTTCAAGACAAGAAATTAAATTGGGCTCATACCCATTACAATAGTTCAGTCTTATCAATACTACTTCGAAGTTTCGAAGGTGCAGGGCCGGAATGACTAGGGTGGAGCTCGGAGAGACTAGGGCGTGAGGCCGGAATGACTTGGGTTGGGGGCCGGAATGACTAGGGCCGGAAAATCTTTGGGTATTATTCTAGTGTTTGCCCATACTCCCCCTCTCCCACAAAACAAGCTTGGGGACCTGGGGGAATGCGGGATATTTGACTGGGGTACAAAATATGCGTCGCAACTACATAGTTTTTGAGTTAAGGGTGTTGAAAAAATTCCCTAGATTTAGGGAAAATTCATTGGATTTCTTCTGAGTCTAGAGACGTGTGAACCTGACGATCCTCACAGAATGATGACCGAAGTGTCGAGAACCCCCCCAACCCCCTGCTAGGAGGTTAGGTTAGATTTGTTTAGGTTAGGTTAGATTTGGTTAGGTTAGGTTAGATTTGGATAGGTTAGATTTGGTTAGGTTAGCTTAGGTTAGTTTTGGTTAGGTTAGATTATCGGTAGGTCAAGCCCCCCGCTTGGTTAGGTTAAATATGGCTAGGTTAGGTTAATTTTGGTTAGGCAAATTTCTCTAGTTATAATGAAATTTCCCTAGATATAGGGAATTTTACCCCCCCTACACAACTCTTAAATTACATGTTTCCGACGCATAATTTGTTCCCCACCCGAAAACCCCGCATTCCCACAGGTCCCCAAACTTGTTTGGGGGAAGTGGGATAGTATGGGCAAACACTAGAAATTTACCAATCTTTGGGCCGGAGTGACCTGTTATACCATAGTGGGGAGGGCTATGAAGATTATGAAAAATGTGGGTAAAAAATTGAATAAATGAAGAAAAATAGGTGAATAGAACCCAACCTAACCTAACCTCACGTACCTGAATTCATTGCACACACAAAAAAAAACATACATAAATTGTATGCCACAGATCCACTGGGTATGGTAAGATTGCCCGGGGTGGTCAGTTCGTACACAAGTTGTTTCATACACCAGTAGATTCGTACACCAAAAAGTTGTTTCGTAGTCTATATGAAACCATAGTCGTTTCGTACACTCAGCTCAGAATTGAACTTGACTACTAGAGTTACGAAACTACACCAGGTATGTACGAAAATACTAAAAATCAGTGTACGAAACATCTAACAAAATCTGGGTACGAAACAACGTGTGTACGAAACTCCCTGTAACCGATTGCCCGTTAAAGAAACGGCAATAAATGTAAGAAATACCAAGAAATTCACCCAGAAACCCTGTAGGGAAGCAATGGGCCACAGTGGTGATATTAAAGACACCGTCACCCAGCGGCGGGGAGCATCTGCCTCACCCTAACTGACACACATAAACATAACACATCCCGCTATCATCTTGGCATCATTCTTTTCGCGTATTACTATCAACAGCCTATAGTAAATTTCAGTCCACATACATACATAATCACACCATAGATCGAGTGTCATATAGGACGGCTGGCGTGTCTGTGGATGCTGACTGCCACCTGTATCACTAGCTCTAAGTCCAAATGCCATTACTTAAATTATGGGGAGCCAACCTGGTAAGTAATCCTAGTAAGTAGTTAACACAGACCCCCTGGCGCTCTCCTCCTACCCTGGGCCTTTCATCACTATTCTTTAACCACTAGGCTCTTAATATTACCCCCCATACAGATATTTGAGGGTGGAAATCATGCCAAAACACAACAAAATCCTGCCACGGCGTCTACGGAATAACATGGACAGCTCGGTGGAGTGGATCGAGGTTATGGCATTATTCCCTTCAAACTGACGGACATACACACATTTATAAGACACCACAAGATACGTAATTAAGCCTTGATACATACGAGATGAGTTGGTATCGTTGGGGTTGGCGGTGGGCGTGGGAATCCTTGAGTAACACACCGAGTATCCCCGCCTATCACAGCCTTCTCATGGGGACACACCTGACTGTACCGGGGAGGAAATATTCACACCACTCGTATTTCCGCCACTCCCAGCCGGTTGCGAGGGGCTACACGTCTTTAACTCTTCACTCAGGCTCACTCAGACGTCATGCTGGGGAGCTGGGGTTAGTAACCGTGCTCTGCGGCGGTAAATAAATGGGGAGTACAGAGTGAAGGGAAACACACATCAGGCTCAAGATGGCGCGTCCTGAGCGGTGACCTCAGTGCGCCCGCGCCGATACCTCCCTGCACACTCTTGAGAAAAATACCATCATTGCCTATATCTATGACCATGGGGGTCCTTTATAAGGGCTAAACAGGTCATTTGGCCCCCCTGAGACCAGGCATTTTAACTCTTTGATCAGGGGTACTTTTATTATCATGTTTACTATCATTCTTGGGGTAGTGTATTTCTTGACCCCCCCTCGGGGGGAGGCTGCAGCAGACGCCCTTCTATCTACTAATTTCATATTATTGAACATGCTACTCATGCAAACGTACGCTTTTATCCATGTGCATCTGTTCATGTTTGGTGGTTTAGCTAGCAGTGCTGGTGATTGTTGTTCGTCAGGAGGTAAATAGTGTTGGAACTCAGGGCCTCAGGTAGGCTCAGGCTGAGGGAGGGTCAGTCTGCTGCGCCTCCCTCTGTGGGCTACCGAAGAATTGTATGGATTATGGTTCCGGCATCTTATTAATTGTATATTTCTTTGCAGGTAGTATCAATAAAGAGGCAGTTGGTCACGCCTGGTGCGGGTGAAGGGAGAGCTGGCATACCTGACGGTGCACCTGTCACATGACGTCACGGGTAAGAGGCACCTCTCACCTGAGCATCCTGGGGGCCGCACACTTTTTACCATGAAAGATAATAATTTACTGATGATTCATTGATTTGCATTACTACTTACCTGCTAATCCGTAAGGCCTCAGCGACATTTAAAACAACTACCAAACATGGAGTAAAGCCAACCCGGCCGGCCCTTAACATTTACTTCTATCTGTTTTTTATAGCTTTTATAGTTGTTTAAGTGTAGATCAATTGACTGAATAATCAAATAAGTTGATCTGGTGACCATGTTTGCCTTGATAAAACTATATGAATGAAACTTAAGATAAATGTGTCGTGCAGGCAAAGAGTTTGAGTCATGTTTGCAGAAGAATGTCATTATAATCAGTGGATTTTGTGAAAACAGTGGGATTTAAATGCAAAGATGATGTGAACCTAAATCAAGTTGAACGGACCCTCCCTACAGGTAAAAACGGGAAGCTGCCACACGAGGGTTGTCACGAATTTTTTTCGAGATAATAATACAATTTCGAAAAAAGAAAAATTTGCACATTTGGACATCTAGAAATGTCACTGTAGATCAATCTTTACAGCATTATACTTTTTATTATTTCACATCACATTATTTCACATGGTGATTGGATTTGAAAAATTACACAATTGGCATCTTAATGTACCTGCTTCATTCACCTTGCGAGGGATGTCACACAGGTGTTTTTATCTCATCATATTATATTTTCGTAAGGTTTATGGAGGAATACAATTATCTCAGAGAATTACAGCACGCCATTTTATATGTCATACTTAAGAGCTGTTGATACATCTTCACTTACCATGGATATCAATGCATTATGTGAGGTTCACAATGGGCATCCGGCATGGGCGAGGCAGGCGACCCATCTGCCGGCGCGACCCTGGCGTGCGGGGGTCAGGCAGGAACTTCCTCTACCGAGGGTGGAGATGGGGAAGGGCATGGCAGCAGCAGCAGCAGCAGCAGCAGTAGCAGTATATAGCTGCACTTATTCTCAATCTTACGTAATATTGAAGTTACTGTAGATATAATATCTATTTATTTTTTTGATGTGCTGATGTGCAGTTTTTGTAATCATAATTAAGTTTATGTTTCAAGTAATGTAATGACGAAGCGCTCGTGATTTTAATGTTTTGCAGCATGATGGTCGTGTGTGTACTTTTATTAGAGACTGCAAGTCGGGAAGAAAAGGTGTGCCTCCAAGGCTGCAGACTGACTGACACCGAGGCAAACCAAAAGTAGGCACGGCTAGAGGCTCTTGGGGGACTTGTCATGTCTGTTTGTACTGTATGTATGTAATATGCTTTATTAATAAAAGACTTTGTATGTAACGCTGGGTTGGGTATCTTATATCTATTTCTCTTCGCCTGATTACAGGCTGTCAAGAACTTACATCACAAAAGTTGGAAAAAATGTTGATATATAATTTTTCAACAAAAATATAATCCAAGAAGGCATGATCAATATTGCTTCGGAAGCGCCTGTAAATTTGTTTATTCTTAAACAATTTAATCTATTGGAAAGATGACAAAGGAAAAAGCAGCTATTTAATGTACAAATGTTTACACATGAAAGGGATGCGAAGATATTGGTTGAATCTTACATTATCAAGCCTGACAGGATACGGATGAGATAGCAGTCATAATGTCAGATACTGTCATGATCTATTTTCTACCTGGTAGACTACACACAAACGTCAGGTCGAGTACAATTATCTCCATGAGGGCACCGCTAGGATAGGTATACATATATACTTTTCAAATGGCTTTTGAGAGAGAGTAACTTATGTTTTACGGAACTGATAGCATTGCCAATATCATCTAACTTCTGTTAGACATTTCTAACTTCTAACAGTCTAAGTTGTTAACAGTTAAATGTCTAAGACATCTAACTTCTGTTAACACGTTTCTGTTCTGTCTGAGAAAACACAGGAAATAGTTAAAATAAACGATAAACATTTCCGGTCTTTGCAGTCGGCAGGGTGCAATGACTTCTGAACACGGCATTGAATTATAAAATGTCAGATTGATCTTTTAGCTTAACGCAGAGGTGGACCGAGAAAGAATACCCACGGGAGAAAGTTTTCTTCAGAACAAGCAGCACCTCGAGGATCTCTCTCTCTGTAGGTTACTCCGATGATGTTTCCGCACAGACAGCCAAGCGAGACTTTTTGCCCAATAATCACTAGAACTGACGGTAATGAATCAAAATGACAATACTACATAAGATAAAGGACAATGTCATAATGCTTGTATTCTTAGAATTTGGAGGAATACAACAAATACTCTTTTTTTGGGGGGGTGGGGGATACCATTGCAGACCCGCCCACTTTTAAAAGTGGAGGGAGGGGCCGGTCCGCATATTCCCGTTTTCTGGAAGAGTATGTGGCGTTTACTCTTGAACACGTCGGGTTAGGTTACATTAGGTTACTGATAGGGTAAGTTAGGTTTAATCTAGTCTACGTTCGTAACTTTGTGTGGGAATCACAATGAGGGTATTTTCGAGAAAATCCTATGGTTAGTTTCGGAGCTACAGCCAAGCGTCTTCACTCTGAAACCACATACACGCATAGAGAACGGGAATATGTGGCAGCCCCCCCTGTTCAAACGCTTATGTGTGTATCTGTGTGTGTGTAAATTGCATGTGCATATATACAATTACTTATATGTTCATTCATATTTGTATCTCTTTATAAGTATACCATGAAAATTTTCTGTCGCCTGATCAATGTGCGCGGAGTATTTTAAAGGTATACTCTAATATAATATTTGCTACCCTACTGGTCACCGTGAAGCGTATATGTTCATCTACTTTTATACTGAAATTAAAGACTAAATGTGCTCTTCAACTCTAAAACAATAAGATGCATGTAAATATCACCTTAATTTTAAGCTCATAAAGTTGAAACGCACAAAGCTTGGTCCGTGTAGGGGCCTTGTCCACCTGAACAAAAGATAAGTATTATTTGTCAGTAGAGGACCTATAGGTATCAACAATGAAGAGGATGGGGTGGATGAGGCACTCATGTTATGAATGACTGGGTATTCATTATGAATTTACAAAGAATGGATCGGTCTCTAAATGGTCTCTTGTTCCTCGAGATTCTTCCAAATAACGGAAGTATCAAGAGTAGCCTATACCTGATAGTGGTCCTTAATAGCCCTTAGTCTGTCATGGCAGTCATGGCACTACTGTATTAACATTCCCATTACCACATAGAGTAAGTGATGATTATGTACGGTAGTCTAATTACGTAATTTTTCTTTCTAAATCAATTTCAGCGATTGTTTTTTCCAGATTGATGTACAAATGACGGATAATAAGCTATAAATATTCATAAAATAATCATATATTTTACGATTTTACGGACATTTGATTATACAATTACAGTTTATAGTTACACATAATCTCTACAGCGTTTAGAACACCATTCAAACTAACACTACCTGCATTGTTTTGTAATAATTTCCGATATATCATACACTCGGATAGCATTAACATTCAAAAGCAAATATGACGCTCAAAACCACGACCATTGATTTTACCACCTGTTTTCACACATATTGTAAGGATTTCAGCTTCGTACATCAGCAACCATATTTCTTGCATAAATAACATACCTTCATCGACCCTCGCGTTCACCCTCACCACAACACATGCCGCTCCCACCACTATACACACACACACACACATATATACAAAATACAACTAGATGAATACACACACACACACATACAAAATACAATTAGATGAATACACACACACACACACACACACATACAAAATACAACTAGATGAATACACACACACACACACACACACACACAGACAAACACGCACACACACACACGCAGACACACACGCACACACACACACACACCAGGCTGGACGGAATGTTGGATCATGGATGGAATGTTTTTCATGTGTGCTTTCGTATAATGAAATATGCTGCACGAAACATAAAATAATATAATAGGTAGCATGAATGTGTGAATTCAAATGCATTATATCCAACACGTAAATAATAGTAAAACTAATTATTATTTCAATTCACATAAAAGTTTTTAGAAATTATTCATAAATGACCGATTTCAACTAATTATTGTCTTTTCGCTATATGTCTGGTGGCATATATGTTTTTTTCTTCTTCAGATAAGGATGTTAAGTATAATAAAAACACAAGAATTGAGAGCAGCGAGGCTTCCTGTGGGGCGATATGACTCTCCTTGTGCTCAGAATAAGTGACACCCACACCCACAGACCTTCCTGAGGTGCTGCACGCGTTCTGTTGGCGGAGATGATCAGTTGCGGCATTATTG
>JACEEZ010020343.1:202500-212500 GCA_016584305.1 Chionoecetes opilio
ACCCAACCAGAAAAGAAAATACGTACATGAAAAACAATCTATAATTATAATCAACAAATAAACAAATGAATTAAACACACACAATGAATTAAACACACACAATGAATTCAAACACACACAAAAATACAAATACTAGATAAATAAAGTTGAGATAAGACCCAACGAGCGATGGATAAACAAGGCGCCAAACATCACCGTATACAGAGACGGAGTGTTAGACGGAGTGTTAAGCTGGACATCGCTCCTCACTCGTTAATTGATGTCCGTAATATTAACTAAGTGTATATTGCAGAAGGTGTGGGTTTAGCTAATTAATTCGTATTTACTTTCATTTATTATATTATTGTTGTGTTAATCTATATTGCTTATTTATTCATTTCTTGTAACTGTCTTGTCTTGTCTTGTAATTTCTACGTGGGGATGATATAATGATATAACTCCTTGGCTTGTTCTTGTTGCTTTGTTTTTTGTCTGTATGCCTCCGGGCGAGAATAAAATTATTATTATTATTATGTTAATGTAATTTAATTAAGAATATTAAGATTTAAATAAGTTTTCCTCTTCGTTTCCATAATCCTCAAGTAATTGTAGTGAAGCGTTAGTCCTTTTCTCATCAACCCCTAGACAATCACTAACGGTCATAACAGGACATACTCATGAGTCTCCACCGATCATCACCGCAAGACTCACCTGCGCTGTTTCATACGCGTACTCATTCCACTGCTCGTGCGTGAGGTCCTCTGACGGTTTATCCGGCAGGGAGCGCTGAAGGTTCTTGGGAAGGCGCTCGTTCTCCCGCTTCCATTTCTGTGTGAGGAGAAGCAATGTGATAACTAATATAATAATATTGATGCATGGAGATGCAGGAAAGGTTCTTACGGCTAGTAACCATGGGGTAGAACAAGAAGTAACGGATTCAAACTGGAAAAGCGTAGATCTAAAAAGGAAATAGGGAAAAACTGGTTCACATATAGGGTGGTAAAAGATTGGAATGCACTCAGTCGTCAGGTAGTTAGTGCGGAGTCAATAGGGAGTTTTAAAAGGAGGCTAGACAATTTCATGGATGGGGATGAAAAGTGGAAGTAGGTAGTATTAAGTAACAGGTCTACCACGTGTATTTCTTACGGCCTCTTGTAGTTTCCTTATTGTCTTATGTTCTTATGTTATAACTAATCACCCATCAGAGGAAGCATAGACACATATAGCAACATACAATAAGGTAAATCTGAATGACTAGTCTTCCGCTCGTCTCCCATCGCCAGCCTGTCAAGATGGAGCTGTAGTCGTACGTCAATAACCTGAGTTATGGTAATGTTAAGGCGGGGTGAGGGAGGGCGCGGTGAATAGGGTGAACGACCGTGCGGGGAGAGAAGGGCGCGGTAGAGGCAGGCGAAGCACCCATCTAGTGAGACAGTCTGCGTGCTCCGCGTCATTATTTCACCATCCACACTGACACGCTCACACACGCTAATGTTCACGGCTGCTGTTTCCCTCCCCGTTATAGCTTGTCCCTCTATAAAGCCAGCCCCGCGTCTAGACCCTATAAGCACCGCTACCACACCCAAGCCTGAGGAAAGCCGCGCGCGCCCACTCAACACAGACTGAGATGCTAAAGCTGAGAGTTCTGAAATAAGGAGGCTGTAGTTTATCACCGTATGGATTACAAAAATTGTAATAAAACATCCATCTTTAAAATAATTAGTGAAAACCGAAATAAATACGTTTTAAGTTTTAGTTCATATAAAGAAAACAGTATTCAAATGTTTATAATTATATTGCAAGATGTTTATGTGACTGCTATGTGGCGCGAACGTCCCACGACCACTCGCTCTTCGCCCTGGCCCACCCGACGCTTTTCACTTTATCGAAGGTTAGGGGGAGGGAAGCAGGAGGGAGGTGCTCTGGCTCTGGGGGGGAGGAGGTTGGGGGAGATCTGGCAACCCCCATCCCCACACCTCCGTCGCCATCGACCAGTACACGCCAAGTATGCTTACTTTATCAGTACTACACACAACGACCACAGAGAAGTTAACACAGTGTATACATTATAATCATTGAAGAAAAATATTAAATAAATAAAACATGCAGTGTCTTGTATATTTCTTTTTAAGTAATATTTTGTTTTGTTTATGTAACTTGCTGAAAGAGTCTGTCCAGGCTTTTACCTGTTCACAGTAAGCTTATCAACCCTTTTTTGCGATATCAAAGCCCATTGATAAGGTTTTACGTGTGTGTGTGTGTGTGTGTGTGTGTGTGTGTGTGTGTGTGTGTGTGTGTGTGTGTGTGTGTGTGTGTGTGTGTGTGTGTGTGTGTGTGTGTGTGTGTGTGTGTGTGTGTGTGTGTGTGTGTGCGTGTGTGTGTGTGTGCGTGTGTGTGTGTGTGTGTGTGTGTGTGTATTTACTTAGTTGTATTTACCTAGTTGTATTTACCTAGTTGTAACATACAGGAAAAGAGCTATGCTCGTACTGTCCCGTCTCCAAATCTACTATTATCCAGTTTGCCTTTGAAGTCCTGAATACTTCTTGCATAAGTGTGTGTGTGTGTGTGTGTGTGTGTGTGTGTGTGTGTGTGTGTGTGTGTGTGTGTGTGTGTGTGTGTGTGTGTGTGTGTGTGTGTGTGTGTAAGCACATGCAACCAGCACAGTAGAAAACACGTCAGATATCTGAAACTGGCATTGAAACATACATATGTATTGGATAAAGAATATGTATGTGAATTAAAGAAAAAATATACCCGTGTTCAGTAAAAGACAAGTGGAAATGTTGATCTATTTCTGGAACGATCTGAAAGGCCATCAAGAGGGCCTCATAATGAGTCATATTCGCCCTCTCGGTTCACTCTGAAATGCATGTAATCTTAATGCGTTTCTTATGCAATATATCGCTAATTTCTTTCCATACACTTATAATGTACATCACAGATAATAGCATGCATGAAGCTGGTATTTGCTAAAAGCTTATATTAATAATGAGGGATAAAGATCTGACTGCAAGTTCATTGTGTACCGGGTGACGACTTGAGACCGATGATTATATATGCTTCACTCGCTGCAATAACCCGAAGACACTCTTATATACACCAGCTGAATCTTCACAGGCCGTTTTGACAAATGTGCAAGCAAGCTTCATAGTGAATAAGAAACATGTTATTGGTTGCAAAAATATGATTTTCTAAAGAATGCAAAAGGAAAATGTCTTTATAACAATACAATAGATGATTGTCTTTTCTATAGTGCGAAAAGAAAACGAGAAAAATGATAAAATGGCAAATAATGCGATTAGAATGAATAAAATGGAAGAGAGAGAGAGAGAGAGAGAGAGAGAGAGAGAGAGAGAGAGAGAGAGAGAGAGGAGAGAGAGAGAGAGAGAGGGGGGGGGGGGTGCACACAGTACTATGGGAGGCACGAACAAAGAGTGTACCTCCATGTTTACTGTGGTGGTTTGATGGCCGCGTCTGATGGTCGATAAGTGACTCACCACACCCACACCTGTCCACGCCCCTCCTTCCCTCCCTCGCTCCTCACAACCTGCCTCACCCCTCTACTAGGTGTTATGCTTGCTCTGTGTGCGTGCGTGCGTGTGTGTGTGTTGTGTGTGTGTGTGTGTGTGTGTGTGTGTGTGTGTGTGTGTGTGTGTGTGTGTGTGTGTGTGTGTCCAGTCCTAATGGTCAAGGTCAGAAGTATACTTAAGACTAGTTAATCCTACCAGGTAAGCCAGGTTGCATGTGAGTACGTACACAGTGCAGTTCTAACACGTCATAGCGTCGCTGCGTATACAGTAGTTGCGTAAATTTTCCGCACAGCTACTTATCTCGCAAAAAAAAGAGGGAATGGGATGCACGGAATATCTAAGCCCTAAGGTAATCACGCATATTGTTAAGTTAACAATTGCGATGTTTCATCAATACTTAGACTAGAAGAAAACATTAAGATTGATATATCCACAAGTATACGTGTACACCATTAAATGCTGATGTATAATTGTCATATGTTCACACCAAATAACTCTATATTTGATACAATGATTCTTTTGCATATTTGGAAGAATGCAGGGGAATACTTTTTTGTATATAACCTCACTGAGCAAGTCTGTGAGTACTACAGAGAGGAGGTCGTGAAGGCACATGACAGTTTCTTGCCTGAGCGATAGGATTCCAATAGAAGTGTTTTAGGGTCGTGGTACACAACGTCTCGACGATCCTGGATCTTATGCAGGAGACACCTTTGGATGCACACCTGTCCTTAGTGTGTCGTGATGTGTGGCACACCCTTCCCACACGTCTGGGTAGCTTGGATGGTGCATCCTTGTACTCACTGGGTACCGAGCTCAGACGGGAAGGGATGGGAATGAGGGACCACTACTCTAAGATAAGGAAATGATAGGTGTGAAGATGGCCGTGGCTGAGCAGAAATTAGTCCTGGATCAACTGAGTGCCAGGTTCCCCTATATACGCGGACAAGCACTATGGCGAGCTGACTCGTTCATGTACAGGGCACTCACGCCTCATTGCTACCACTCCGGCAGGACCCCCCCCCCCCTCCCCATCACCGCAGTGAAAGCGCAAAGACAGACTACCGATGCCTCTCCCCTGATGGAGTCACGAGAGGAGGTGAGATGGCTACCATCAGCGACGGCACGGCTGGCCTGACGCAGGTTGGTCCGTATGTCTCATCGTCGCTACCCCGGCTAAACGCCACTCCCAGCGCTGCAGCACCACCGCGAAGGTAGGCCATCGCCGCCCTTCCCTGGCTGGAGGCACGAGAGGAGGTGGGGACTGCTATCAACTTCAACACAGTGTTGTCACAGGTGGGGCAGGTCACTGCTGGTCTGGCGGAGGTGGGCTCTGCATGGCACCTTATCTCCGCCCAGCATGCAGGGTGCTTCTGCGAGCGCCGCAGTACCACCGCAAAGTCAGGCCATCGCTGCCTCCTCCCTAGTGGTGGTACAAGAGGAGCTGCGGCGAAACACAGCTGCTCACTGCCCGGAGTCTCCACATAGGGAGGGAGGAGGACAAGCACGGAGTGCAAGGAGGGTACTCATGCCACGGGCCACTCACGATTGCCCAAGTTACCCCGCGTCCGACTTCGCTGGAAACACCTCAACCAAAGACCCTAGTACAAGGGTCTTCGGGATGTAGTGTAGGGTCTTTGCAGGGTCTTACGTGTATGGTCTTTGCACCTCAACTCCCCAATGCCCCGCCTGCCGCCGGGGCCGATGAGGAGGAGCAAGGTTTTGTGCGGGTCAGGAGGAGGCGTCGCAAACGTCCCTTACAGGAGCGCGGAGCCCTACCAAGCCCATTGAGGGTCCGCCCAGCCCCCCTCTCGAAACTTAACCCAGTCACCCCCAGTGGATCTTGTGAAGTGGGTGAGGCACAAGGGAAGGTAACCGCCTGGGGGCCTCCTCTCCCTGTAGTGTCAGGTTCTGGTGCGGTGCCTACCCAAGTACTATCCCGCTCACGGCCTACGTCAGGGAGATGCTCAAGGACGACCCGGTGCAGGTGTCGGTGCTGTGGAGGAGGACCTTCTCCGTGTTCATCATCTCCGACATGTGAGGCATCGTTGTGAGCTTCTCATCAGGAACAACTGGGAACAGCATGTGTTTGTGTGTAACAATGCTTCCAATCAGACCACACAAGTGTGTGTGTATTCATCTAGTTGTATTCATCTAGTTGTATTTTACAGGGCTTGAGCAACGCTCGTATGGCCTCGTCTCCATATCAACATTTTTTATTTTTTTATTCTATCATTCATCCTTAGTGCTTAGTGTTGGCCGAAGCCACCACCCCGGGAGGGGGGTCACAAACCCCCGGCTAACACCCGGTACCCATTCACTGCTGAGTGGACAGGGGCTCGGGTTTTAAGAAGACCGCCCGTCTGTCTTCGCTCCACCCGGGGATCGAACCCGGGACTTCTCGGTTGTGAGCCGAGCGTGCTAACCCTTACACTACGGAGTTCCCCAAACACACACACACGTGTGTGTGTGTGTGTGTGTGTGTGTGTGTGTGTGTGTGTTGTATAACAAGGACACAGAACATGTTGACTTGATGTAACCATCCCTCGACGAGTGCGTCTGTCCTTCGGGCTCATCAAGTGCACATTTGTTGGCACTCTCGTGATTATCATTTCTTCCATTTCTGATGCATAAGTGGTATATGTATTGAAGCGATATAGGCGCAATAAGCTCATTACTTTCATCATTATCATTATTTTCATTATTCTTATTAACATTATCATTATTATCATCATCAAACTTTCACTTTCTCCTCTGCAACTTTAACTAAGCACATGAAGCTCCTCTTCTTCTGTTCAATAAATTTTAACATTACTGCATTACATGACTTATTTTGGACATAGAGTCACGCTTTCAAGCCTGTGTTATTCATCCATGGTCTTGTCCACGCGAGCTGGCTCGCGATCGCCAATTTTCACCCTCTCAGTGCGAGCTTGGAGCTCATTATTACCGATCTTTGGGCAATGCTGGGACCTCACACACCACAAACCCCCATCCCCTTGCTCAAGGGGGACAGTAAACGCCCGAATTTGTCAGTGAAAAATCCCCGGGAACGCGAGGATTCGAACCGCCTACCCACAGAGTGGGAGACCAGCACGTTATCAACCTGACCATCGTGCGGTGTGTGTGCATGCATGTGTGTGTATGTGTGTGTGTGTGTGTGTGTGTGTGTGTGTGTGTGTGTGTGTGTGTGTGTATATGTGTGTGTGTGCGTGTGTGTGCATGTATGTGTGTGTGTCTGTCTGTGTGTGTGTGTGTGTGTGTGTGTGTGTGTGTGTGTGTGTGTGTGTGTGTGTGTGTGTGTGTGTGTGTGTGTGTGTGTGTGTGTGTGTGTGTGTGTGTGTGTGTGTGTGTGTGTGTGTGTGTGTGTGTTTAAGGGAGGAGGCAGGATCATGTATGTATGCGAGCTTTCGAATATGAGGCACAATGGTGCAATTGTTCCACACGTAAGGGAGTGGGGGGTGAAGGGCGGCAAGAATATCCTCGTGCTGCTGGAGAAGGTCAGAAGGTCACGAGTGCAGCGGGGTAATGGGCGGGGCGGGGCGAGCCGAGGATGGATGGAGTGAGGGAGGTTCGGAGCTGTTGTAGTGTCGGCTTAGTCTTGGTAACAATAATGATATTTATGATAATAATGATGAAAATAGTAGTAATAACTAATAATGGTAATGATGATTCTAATAATGATAATGATATTAATAATGATGACAATAGCAATTATGCTAAAAATCTCATAGCCTATGCACTATAGTGCATAGGCCATGGGATTTTTATCATTATTGCTATTATCATCATTATTGTTATTATTGATATGATTATTATTATTATTATTATTATTGTTATTGTAATTATTGATGTTATTGTTATTTTCATTATTGTTATTATTAATATATGATAATATATTATCATGCTCTTTACGTCGTCATATTCCCAAATTCAGAACGATGGAAGGCAGAAGGCAGAGAGGTAGAGAAGAGATAGGACATGCAGGAGGGAGGGAGAAATTAAAGAAGGAAGAAGGAAGGGGTTATGAGGGAAGGAAGGAAGGCAGCGTTAGGCGGAGAGAGAGAATGAGTTATGGTAAAGTACAAAGTGAACAGGCGTGAGGGAAGTAAGGGAGGACGGAGGAGAGTGACGGGAGAGGGGCGGGAGGGAGCATGGGAGAGGACAGGGAGAGACAGGAAGGAGAAGGAAAAAAGAAGACTTGCGGGAGTGGGGGAAGGAGGATGGGTGGTAGGATGGGAGGAGGGAGTCAGGGTGGGTGGTAGGATAGGAGTGGGGAAGGAAGGATGCGTGGTAGGAAGGTATAGTGGGGGAGAAAGAGTGGATGGTATATAGGAAGGTATAGTGGGGGAGAAAGAGTGGGTGGTAAGAAGGGAGTGGGGGAGGGAAGATGGATGGTAGGAAGGTATTTTGGGGGAGTTAGGGTGGGTGGTAGGATGGGAGTGGGGACTTTGGGTAAGGGGTAGGATAGGAGTGGGGGAGGGAGGATGCCCATGGGTGGTAGGAAGGGGGAAGACAAACTGCAAAACTGAGGAGGGTTACTATTACTTATCTTCTCTCGGCTTATTAGTCACTCGGCAACCTTGACATTTCATCCAAGCTGTCGTAGGCAAGTTATAAAACATGGTAATAAAAAGATAAAATACATGATTTTTATCTTTTTGATGATCGCAATGAAGGGTTTGCGGGCGGCAGTGTGGTGGTTAATGAGCAATATATTGATGAGAATATCCGAGTGCATGTGACCTAGAAAGATAACGTGGCCTCGTTTTATAAGAATTCAAACCCCTAACTCGAACATCTCAATAGTGTTTGAATGTGCATGGTGAGATCGGGGTCCTGAGTTCAAGACCAGCCGGGAGGAACTCTTTCTGCAATCATCGAGTGGTCAATGACTACACATATGCAGCCCATAAACCCTACCTTCGACGGCGAGAGCATCGAAGAACAGCGGGGGGCGGCATGAGCCTCTAATCATCACAAGCGTCACTACAAAAATCCTGCCCTGCGCCACCACGGACGAGAACCAACCATCACAGCCCTCAAAAGATAATCTACAGGGCCAACCATCTGAGCCTCAAGGAAGTAAAAGCTTCCAGGTGCTATATGCTCGAACATAATAGAAAAAAACATACAATCGTTTTACATCTGCATCACATCAATAACAACGGCGCTTCATCATTTGATTACAACCCCAATTACTTTCAAATAATTTTCGACTTAATGAAACCCAGTCGTATGTATTCATGGTATTGCTTTCACACCTTAAAATGGAACCCGTGGATATGTGTTAGAAGTAGAAAAGGACATTAATTTCAGCACCTTACCTCCAGACACTGAGGCTCGTGGATGGAGATGGACCTGGTGCCGAACTCCCTCCCGCAGATGTAGCAGACGAGGGTTGGCGCCACCTGCGACTGCTGCTTGTTGGAGGAACTGCTGCTGCCCCGCTCCTTGGAGGCACTGGTGCGGGCCTCCTCACTCTCCTCCTCGATCTTACTCATTTCTCGAGGAGGATGTAAGGTCGCCGCCTTATTGGTCGGTTTTTTGTCACTCTTTTCCCTTCTCTCCTTTTTCATGACATCTCTTTTTTTGTGATGCAATGCACTACGGTTACTGTCACTTTTTTGAGGTAAGGAGTCCGGTGCAAATATTTCTATATTGAGTTCCTTTGGTCCTTTTTTAATGGAAGCCTTTTGATTCTGAATAAACGTTTTCATAGGCACAGTTTTGTCGTCACGTTTTCTAGAGAGGTGAGGGGAGCTATCGGCACTGCGGACCTGCTTAAGAGAACCCGGGGACTTTTTCGTTTTGTTCTTGTTGCGTACTTTCTTGTTTTCTTGTTCAGGAAGTTTGCTTTTATACCTGAGGGCCATGGGCTTGGTCACTACCATCTTATCATGAGTCTTGGTTTTCTCTTTTTCATCCCCTTTGGGCTTGAACTTCTGCATGTGAAGTGGGTGGCTGTGAAACCTCTCGGGGTTTTGCTCCTTCCCGCACGTCAGACACGGCTCCGGAATCTGTTTGAATGAATCATTGCTCAATCGAACATTCAGATAAGTAGTATTTTGACGGATGCCATAAGCAGGAAGTATACGTTGTGTGTGTGTGTGTGTGTGTGTGTGTGTGTGTGTGTGTGTGTGTGTGTGTGTGTGTGTGTGTGTGTGTGTGTGCGTGCGTGCGTGCGTGCGTGCGTGCGTGCGTGCGTGCGTGCGTGCGTGCGTGCGTGCGTGCGTGGTGCGTGCGTGCGTGTGGTGCGTGGTGTGTGTGTGTGTGTGTGTGTGTGTGTGTGTGTGTGTGTGTGTGTGTGTGTGTGTGTGTGTGTGTGTGTGTGTGTGTGTGTGTGTGTGTGTGTGCGTGCGTGCGTGCGCAGAAGGCCGTAGAGCTACAAACACAACCGTATACGCTTTAACTTGATGATTAAGTTAGAAACACTAACTTACACAGAGACCATGAAAGGCAAGAATTCAGGGCTTTATGATTTTCTTTCC
>JACEEZ010020343.1:220000-280000 GCA_016584305.1 Chionoecetes opilio
CACAGCATCGAGTGAGCTTCTCGTGGTCTCTGCGTACTAACATTAATATTTTGTTACATAAAATTCTTCATCGATGTTAGTATTCATGAATCTCAACTGAATTTCAATGTTTCTACTGGATGACAACAAGGCAACTCTACAACTTATATGAGAAAAAAAAAAAATCGTCGTTGTTTTGTCGTTTTAGCAAAATTTCAATGTTCTTCAGTCTGCGGTCCCATTCCTCCTAATTCTCTTACATTTTCGTGGGTTCTCTTGCCCCCTACCGGTGGTGATAACCTTTCCTATACCTTAGCTTCTCCCTCCCTTTCCCCACTTTGCCAATTACCTGTGGAGGGAGCAATGATCAATGTCTTCACGGCTCCTCCCTACCCTCCGCTCTACCCTCCAAGCAGCTGTTGCTTTCTTCCCTCCCCCTTCCGCCACAACCACTACGCCTTCGCCCGCCATTAACCCCTTGAGACCCAGAACGTAATTTTCATTGTAATTTGGATACCATTAGACGATTTGTAGTGAATATAAGCAATGTTTTATAGATATGACATGTTTAGTATCCTTGTCCACTAACTCATTTGGTAAATTTAGTTACTTTTCGTAATTTTATGGCTAACAACAGACAATTTTCTATAGCAAAGGAAAGATCTGGGAGTGAAGAGGTTAATTGCCCAGTTGGGACGCCTGCGCCTGTTAATGTGTGACTGTATTGCAGAAGTGTCTCATTCGTATGTTATATTTGATCAAGTACTGCTACAATAATTACTTCTGCTACTGCTACTAATACTATAACTGCTAGTACTACTAATATTTTTGCTATTAGGCACTACTATTACTTCTAATACTATTTCTGCTATTACTACTACTACTATTTTTCCTACTACTAACTACTTTTCTACTACTACTACTACTACTACTACTACTACTACTACTACTACTACTATTACTACTACTACTACCATTACTACTACTAACTACTTTTTCTACTACTACTACTACTACTACTACTACTACTACTACTACTACTACTACTACTACTAACTACTTTTTCTACTACTACTACTACTACTACTACTACTACTACTAACTACTTTCTACTACTACTACTACTACTACTACTACTACTACTACTACTATTATTATTACTACTACTACTACCACCACTGCTGCTGCTACTACTACTATTACTACTACTACTAATGATAAAAATAGCCCTCGGCGGAGTGCTGATTAATGTGATCGGCTTACAACTAAGATGTTCGATTCCTTGGCCGGGCAGAGACAAAATAGGCCTGTCTCCTTTCACGCTGTAACCCCTATTTTTCTACATGAGAATAGGTACGATATGAAATCCAAGTACACTCTTAGAGAAAAAGGGTAGGAAAAGGGTAGAAAAAGGGTATTTGTAGTGATGAAATACTGCTACCCTTTTTCTACCCTTACAAATATACCCTTTCGGATCGACGCAAATATACCCTTTTCCAACCCTCTCGTCTAAAAAGGGTAAATAAAGGGTAGATGAAGGGTATAATCGGCAGCATCTACCCTCCAGCCTGGACATAGGGTTTAAAAAGGGTAGTGATGGTGCGATGTAACAATTCTACCCTTAATATACCCCCCATTTCTGAGAGTGTAGTTGTAACCTCAAAATTCTGACAGGAGAAAAATGGTAGCACTCTTTCACTCCTGTGGGTGTGTGTAGGTACTTGAAAAAAAAAGCATGTCTAGGTCACGCCACGAAAGATAGTTAACAGGCAAAATAAAAGGTGTTAAGAATAATGGTAATAGTAATAATGATAGTGATGTAACTTATAATGTTAAGAATGATTAGAAAAAGACGACAACAAAAAAAATGGAAAAAAAATACTGTTCAAAATGATGATAATAGTAATGGTAATAGTGATGTAACTCATAATGTTAAAAGAGGAAGCAAAGGACGATAATAAAAAGAAAAAGAGGTTGGAGAATGCGAGTACGATTACTCTAAAGACAAAAATAGCAGCCACGATAATAACATAAGAGAAGGTTACAAAGGGGGAAAGCTCACTACGTAATCACCGTCCCGTCCTGTATGTACCTATTTTCTACAGACGGCAATAAACACTCACTACAAAATAATCACAACCCTTGCCTCGTCGGTCACGCAGAAACGCTAAATAATGAAAAACTGCCTACCTAAAAAAGCCTACCTATTTTCTACAGACGGCAGCATACCCTCACTACAAAACAATCACAAGCCTTGCCACGGTAAGTATAGGTCACGTATATACAGTAAATAATGTAAAACTGGGTCACATAGGCGCGGGTGACTGTCCTTCTTGGCCGCTACCACACCAGGTCACCGGCACAGATCCTTATCATCTCGTCAAGGAAGTAGTGCGAAAGACACGCCATGTGGAAGGAGGCCAAGCGTGTCCTAATGACCAGAAAATGTTTCGTAATTTTCTGCGTGTCCATATTTTTCGCTTTGTTTTGTTGTTTTGTTTTGTTTAATTTACGCTGTCATTTTGTGTAAGTGTGTGTGTGTGTGTGAGTGTGTGTGTGTGTGTGTGTGTGTGTGTGTGTGTGTGTGTGTGTGTGTGTGTGTGTGTGTGTGTGTGTGTGTGTGTGTGTTGTGTGTGTTGTGTGTGTGTGTGTGTGTGTGTGTGTGTGTGTTGTGTGTGTGTGTGTGTGTGTGTGTGTGTGTGTGTTTGCTTATCCTGCATGGCCTTGTTTTTTCTTGGGTTTGATGTTTGTATAAAATGCGGCTTTTTTTGTCATTTTATATCCTACTTAGGGGTGGTGTGTGTGGTGTGTGTTGTGTTTGGTGTTGTTGTGTGTGTGTGTTTTGTGTGTGTGGTGTGTGGTGTGTGTGTGTGTGTGTGTGTGTGTGTGTGTGTGTGTGTGTATGAATTTACTTATAAATTGATACACTTACTTACTATCGTTATTCCTATGACTACTACTATAGGAGCGGCACGTGGCAGTTTCATGTGTGGTGAGCGAAAATTGTTCCTAAGGCCTCAAATTTTTCAATGGATTTTTTTGCCTGTTGTAAATAATGGCCAAGTCACATACTCGATTGGTCATTGATCCCCTTACCAATAATAAGGATGTGTGTGTGTGTGTGTGTGTGTGTGTGTGTGTGTGTGTGTGTGTGTGTGTGGTGTGTGTGTGTGTGTGTGTGTGTGTGTATGTATGCGTGTGTGTGTGTGTGTGTGTGTGTGTGTGTGTGGTGTGTGTGTGTGTGTGTGTGTGTGTGTGTGTGTGTGTGTGTGTGTGTGTGTGTGTGTTGTGTGTGTGTATATGCGCGCGTGTGTGTGTGTGTGTGTGTGTGTGTGTGTGTGTGTGTGTGTGTGTATGCGCGCGCGCGCGCGCGTGTGTGTGTGTATGCGCGCGCGCGCGCGTGTGTGTGTGTATGCGCGCGCGCGCGGTGTGTGTGTGTGTGTGTGTGTGTGTGTGTGTATGCGCGTGTGTGTGTGTGGTGTGTGTGTGTGTGTGTGTGGGTGTGTGTGTGTGTGTGTGTGTGTGTGTGGCGCGCGCGGTGTGTGTGTGTGTGTGTGTGTGTGTGTGTGTGTGTGTGTGTGTGTGTGTGTGTGTGTGTGTGATAATTATAGTTATTACTGTGCTATAATTTTCTCAAGAATATCTACATTTGGACTGGAATGAAACCACAAGTACTATACATGTCCCGCAGGAGGAGTTGTTTGATTACTAATACTTTTTCTTCACAGTATTCAGGGTTCAGTTTGTTTCGATAATCTCCTCTCTGGTTATATGTAATTTTCACACAAATATGTCAAGTCACATAACGCTAACTAAATATCTTATGTATACATGATAGTGATGACAATGATAATGATGATAATAGTAATATTGATACAAATACTACTGAAAATGATAAAAGTGAGAATATAATGATAATAGTAATAGTAATGCTGAAATAATGTAATTTTTCCTTTTCAATATATAACGCTTAACCCCTTCACGCCCAGATCTTTCCTTTACTAAAAAAAATTGTCTGTTGCTAGCCATAAAATGACGAAAAATAACAAGATACCAAATTACCTAGTGGACAAGGATACTAAACAGGTCATAGCTATAAAATATTGCTTATAGTCACTAAAAATCGTCTAATTGTACCCAAATTACAATGGAAATTACGTTTTGGGTCTCAAGGAGTTAATTACTAATACTTTTCCTTCACAGTATTCAGAATTTCAGGGTTCAGTTTGTTTCGATAATCTCCTCTCTGGTTATATTTAATTTTCACACAAATATATCAAGTCACATAATGTCAACTAAATATCTTATGTATACATGATAATAATGATGACAATGATAATGATGATAATAGTAATACTGATACAAATACTACTGAAAATAATAATAGTGAAAATAATGATAATAGTAATACTAATAGTAATGCTGAACTGTAGGTTTTTTTCCTTTTCAATATGGAGCTGTTAAGATTTTCCATTGGTTCCTTCGCCATTGAAGTGACACAAGGCAGTCGAAGTATTGTATTTCTATTCATCACGTGCTCCTTGTCACGCGTCACGCTACAGAAAACCATCGAGGCTGCCTGTGCATGGTGGACAAAGATATACCCGACAACAGCCACCTCACTAAATATTTCAGGAACAAATTGATTATCGATCTCGCCACTTCCACGACTCCCCCTGCACGACTGTCAAGGTTGAGCCACTTAGGTAAGGTCTTGTTCAGGTGTGTGTAGGGAACAATCAGTGAGCACCACGTCTTGTGTGGACACGTGTGGGTGACGAGAATACATATGTTACATGATTTAAATAAGAGCTTCATATATTTCCATCATATTGGGCATCGTCTTTGTCCTTTATTTACTTCGTCTTCTTCTTCTTCTTCTTCTTCTTCATATTCTTCTTCTTCTTCTTCTTCTTCTTCTTCTTCTTCTTCTTCTTCTTCTTCTTCTTCTTCTTCTACTACTACTACTACTACTATTACTATACTACTACTACATACTACTACTACTACTACTACTACTACTACTACTACTAGTACTACTACTACTACTACTACTACTACTACCACTGCTTCTTTTTCAAGTACTCACACACGAAACGCTGGTTTAAGTTCGTGTCAGATATTCCGTCGATACTGCTTCTAAACTTCTAAACACGACTCTACAGTTCCCAATACACAGTTCTTGAAGGTATCCATCGATTTCGGGAACTTTCCGTCACTCGTTGTACCATGATGGTTGTATCATGATTTTTCTGATCCATCCTATAGATATCACAGTTGAATTATTTCTCTGACACTAGCAGTATCTCATCTTCATGGCTTACTCACTCAACCATCGGCTCTTCTACCTCAGGTCACTCAATTCATCTTTTCCATACAACTCTGCCTATTCTCACACCCCAAAACTAATATCCAACACAGTTTGTGGATAAAGCAATCCAATGTTACAAGTATTCTATGCATGGTGCTATGTATGAATAATGAAACCTTACTCAGAAATTATTCTCTCTTGCGGGATATGTTATTTATATATTCATTTTCAACTCGATGTGTCAATGTTATTTTACATAGTGCTGCAGAGACTTAACACCGACATGGACGGGAAAATGACATGTTTTACACTATCATTTAACGCTAGTTTTTTTATAAAGAAAAGACATGTTTCATCGGGATTCTTGTTACAGATCAGTACATTATGTATTATCTGAAAAATTGAGTTAATTTGAAAAGTGCGTTGTCGAGGGTAATGCATCAGCTTCTGTAGCAAGGCAATGATATATTGTTAGTCCAATATACCAGTAATATCGTTTTTGAAGCTCAATATTAGCTCTTTGTTATTCTTTCTCCTCTTCTTTTCCTTCTTCTTCTTCTTTTTTCCAATGAAATACGTAATAAATGCAGCACTATTCCAGGAACCTTGGAACAATGCAAGTTTCAGTCTCGGAGCAGCCTTGGGAAAGATGTAGTGTTGTGTGGGAATCTCTCTCGGCATGAACTTTACCGAAAGAAAGAAAGAAAGAAGGAAAGAAAGAACGAAAAAAGGGTCCAAGATTCTTACAATTTTTTCCGGTGATTCTAAGAAAAAATTAACGGACAGACTCCAGAATTTCCACGGCAAAATGAGACGTTACAATAAACTTTTTTTCTTGCGCTTATTACCGGTGCTGACAGAAATGTAGTCAAGGCATGAGGTTAGCGTGGTCTCCGTAACCCATGTCCGTCCACACTCTGCAAATCGATCAAATTTTTATTTTTCATACAGACGGTTTTCTGGCAACTCCTGTGTTTTCATCGCACACTCGTCACGACCGCTCACGGGTTCTTATAC
The DNA here is from genome assembly GCA_016584305.1 of Chionoecetes opilio. Taxonomy (NCBI): domain Eukaryota; kingdom Metazoa; phylum Arthropoda; class Malacostraca; order Decapoda; family Majidae; genus Chionoecetes; species Chionoecetes opilio. Next base: position 226,308 of record JACEEZ010020343.1, read on the forward strand.
TTCGGCCCTCATGCGTGGAGGCATTTAACCCATTGAGGCCCAGAACGTAATTTCCATTGTAATTTGGGTACCATGAGATGATTTTTAGTGAATATAAGCAATGTTTTATAGATATGACCTGTTTAGTATCCTTGTTTACTTGCTTATTTGGTATATTTAGTTACTTTTCGTAATTTTATGGCTGACAACGGACGATTTTATATAGCAAAGGAAAGATCTAAGCGTGAAGGGGTTAAAAGGAGGGGGGAGGGGGTTGACCATGATCTAAGTAGTTATTTCTTAGATCATGGTCAACTCTTTAGAATTTTAGATCATGGGGTAGACTAGGTGAAATGAATGGATCGAGAGGTAGAGAGGGAGGGGTTGAGGGGATGAAAGATAAGGAAGGGGACGTGGGGGCAGGGTTGGAGAGTGACGTGGAAGGAAGTAGAGGGGTGAGATGAGGGGTACAGGGTGGGGGTGGAGCAGGGTGGAGCAAGGAACAAGACATGGGTGGAAGGATTGAGGGGAAGGAAGGAGAGGAGAGAGAGGGGAGTGAGGTAAGGTTGGGCCCTGATAATGAGTAGGGCAGGAACGGTGCGATCATAATCTTTTTCTATTTTCGTGTTCCTTATGATCCAGTGATTGTCTGAATGTAACGAGTGAGTGAAACTAACAAAGAAATTTTCATCAACGGTGCATTACAAACCCTGAGTGGGACATAAAATAAATAATGGAGGTACGAATGTGTAACTGTATACATTACCGTGCAAACTAATGAAAGGATTAGAGTTATAATTAGCACACAAAAAATACTCATGAAAACTACTAATTATATAATACCATCTCATTGCATTTATATATTTTCTATTTATCTTCATTCACTTCTGCATATATGTTTGATTTCAAGACTAAAATTATTGTTATTGTTCTTGTTATTGGAGACTGGACCCTAACAATATATCTGCTATCCCATCTAACACAACAAGGTACACGCATATACGTACTTGCAACTAGGTAAATACACGTCTGAGCACCTAGCTAAGCACGCCAAGGCCGGGCGCTGCACACACTAACGCTTGGTGTGGAGGTGTTGCCGCCCCTCCAAGGCCACACACTGGACCACACAACAAAGCCGATACACACAGGTAAACAAGGCACATCCAGCCAACATACACGCCTTATTACACCCATTATATCATGTTATAGAAAGTCTCTAGCGGCAATGATGGTCTTTTTCCTCTCGGTATCATATATTCTAAATATTTGTATATGAGTAATACTAACGTCATCACTATAGCGATTTCTTGTGTTATTGAGTTATATGTGAGTGCCATGAAGTAATTTAAGGAGACTTGTAACATCTCCAACGCCATGAGTGTATTGTCGCCGCAGCAATAACAAAGGGGACGCCACCAACCCTTGTGCTAACTGGTGAGTGCCGTGACAGTGGATCTAACTCCCCAAACACTCAATGATTTTTGGTCTATAAACGGGGTGTTCAAGGAGAGTTCAGAGTTACTGTATATTGACTCGCCGGCAGCGTTACCAGGGGATCGAGGCTGCAAATCGTAACCCCCAGAAGCTTGTTTCTTATTATGCTGGAGGATTGGAGGAGAGGGCGGGGGACGAATTTGTAAGGCGGCGTGAGTTAATGTAAAATGTATATTTGTGTGTGTGTGTGTGTGTGTGTGTGTGTGTGTGTGTGTGTGTGTGTGTGTGTGTGTGTGTGTGTGTGTGTGTGTGTGTGTGTGTGCGCGCGCAATCATGGTAGCTATCGTCATTATCATCACCATTATTACTATTTCAATTGAAATGAAGGAAGAAGAAAAAGAGATCAGGCTTTATTAAAAATAATATATTCTCCACTATGAATTGCGGCAAGATGTGAACGAATGTGTACGTGTATGCGTATTTGTAAAGGATATAGATTTAAGAAAACGGTATAAAATCAGACATTAATTACTTTTTCCTCGTTAATTTGTTTCACTATGTTAATGCAATTCCCTGTGTGTTGATGTATTACAACATTTATGTATTTTTTCCCTCAGGTGCCACTCCCCATATTCGGGAGACACTTCATTAAAAACACCATATAATAATACAATTGATTATTATTGTTATCAGTCATATTTATTTAATATTACTATCGTCATTATTATCACTATCATCATTACTATTATCATTGCTGCTATCCTTCTCATTATCAGTAGTTAGCATTATCGTTACTATTACTTCTATTAAAAAAAGCTAAAAAAATAAATGCAAAATGAAGTGCAGATTTGATAATAACAAGTTACTATTATATTTACGAATATGCTTGTTTGATAGTGTCCAATTGCAGTCTGAAGGTAATAATGTACAGCAGGATGAATGACTGACTGGGAAGGAAAAATGCTACACACATAATTATTTATTCCAATTCCAGTGGTAGGGAATAGTAGTGGTGGGAATAGTAGTGGTGGGAATAGTAGTGGTGGTGGTGGTGGTTTTTGTGGCGACCCGCGCAAGGTCTTACTAATGCGAGAGACTTAAGACTGTGTGTGTGTGTGTGTGTGTGTGTGTGTGTGTGTGTATGTGTGTGTGTGTGTGTGTGGTGTGTGTGTGTGTGTGTGTGTGTGTGTGTGTGTGTGTGTGTGTGTGTGTGTGTGTGTGTGTGTGTGTGTGTGTGTGTGTGTGTGTGTGTGTGTGTGTGGTGTGTGTGTGTGTGTGTGTGTGTGTGTTGTGTGTGTGTGTGTGTTTTGGTGTGTGTGTGTGTGTGTGTGTGTGTGTGTGTGTGTGTTGGTAACTACAAAATTATAGGTTCGACAAGGTGTCCATGAATTGCAACTGCTCAATACAATCCAAACTCTCTCTCTCTCACACACACACACACACACACACACACACACACACACACACACACACACATACACACACACACACATACACACACACACACACACACATACACACACACACACACACACAGGAAAAAAATGAAATAAACACGGCACCTGCATTACGGCAAAAAAAATCCAGTTATGTCCAAAACTATGATAGTGACAACAAAAAAGGAAGAAGATAACTCACGGCATTGTGGAGGCGGGACTGTGAACCTCAACACCTGCTGCGACTCTTCCTACACCTTTCAACAGTCACCTCAACACTGCAACACTCAGGCGCTTGGGTGTCCAGCACGAGGAGGTCAAAAGCACATGACAGCACTCCCTCGCCCCACAACACAACACAACACAACACAACTCTACACCAACACCACACTCTGTACTGCCGCAATGAGCAATAGGGAAAAAGAAGTAAATTACCACTAACTTTGGGAGGCGGGCGTTGTGAGCCTTCCACCTCTCCAGGCACTGCGGCTCATGGATCTCTATGGAGTGGGATCCGAACTCTCTTTGGCAAACATAACACTCCCTGAAGCCCGGAGGCCGCATGGGGGTTGACGTCATGGCGGAGGCGGGGCTTATCACCCGCTCCCCTGCAAAAAACAGTACATGGTAACTCATTTGACAAACTCACAAAAACGCGTGAAACTCCCCTACAATCAAGTAAAACAGTTTAGAACATGAGTTAAGAAAAAAATTAATGCAGACACGGTTTAGGCTAATGATCCGGCAACAGCGATAAAACTGACGTGACAAAATATTGAGAGATAATCTTGTGCATTAGAGAAACAGGTGGGAGTTTTCAAGCAATCAGATATATTGAAGAATAGTGTGGTGATATAAATATTTATTATATATTTCATTAACATCCTCACACGTGTGGCTGTAATGAACAAGTGTCGTGCCGAGCCACCCTGTTACCGTTCCTTGCTAGACACGGAATAATAAGCAGTAAATTATTCCGGACAGGTGAGTAATGGAGGGCCGGAGGACAGGGAGTGAAGGGGTGGGGGGGGGGGACAGCCACTGAAAATATACCCGTGCGAACCCCCACACATGAGGAAGACCTTGAGAAAGAATGGGGAATGTGTGTGAATCCAAACAAAAAGAAGCTATTTAGTATTCTTGTACACACATAGATTCACCAATTCACCTTCACATAATTCTCTCAAGCTGGTAGTCACAAATATGATAAAATGTGTACGGGGTATCAGGACTGCCTTGGTGAAACATCCGTAATGTGTATTAGAGACAGAATAAATTAAATAAAGGAACGAGAATTCAATGAAGCAAACATACATCTATATTATCATATATGTCCTCTCCATTAACAGCTGTAATCTTCAATCAAATCAAGTTTTCGATCCTCTGGTTACAACGGTGATCTTGATAATCATACGACTATAGTCTATTTATTTTAGCAAGGCGAAAATTCCATTGTATCTTAAGGTCTCATGCCTATGTTTACCTGATAATCTGGTTAACTATGATAAAATACAGCTGAAATTTAGATGAAGCGTAATATTTCCTTTTCCTGGCATCAAATATCAGTCAGTAAGCAGCAAGGGGTCAGGATTTTTCACCTTACAAAATAAAATAGACTATACACATGGCGAACACGACGTACGGGACTAACCAACCCCAGCAACACTTCCCACGCTCTCTCACCCTGGTTATTGAACTTCAATAGTAGGGTGAAAGGGAACAGCGGGAGGGGGAGACCGGCTCGTGTCACGCAATCTAAGGCGTACCAATCCATATATCATCATGAAAATACGCAAAACACTACCCTCTCTCATCATATCCATGGCAACAGAGGTAATCCGCTTGAGGGTGCACGCATATACTTGGCTGGTTTGCACAAGTTACTGTTGAAATGTTACAGAAAATGAAGCCATGCAAATTGTAAGAAAACGACTCAGTTGTAACGTTGACATGAGTAAATAGTCATTGGTGCGGGAATAAACTCTTCGGTGACGTCTTGCCTGGTTTCACTACCTCCGCATACTTTTAGGCAATATTATTACTTATTATTATTGTTATTATTATCATCATTATCATTATCGTTAACATCATTATTATTGTTATTATTATTCATATAATTATAATTATTATTATTAATTTATTATTATTAGGCTAGACTATTATTATTATCATGATTATTATTACTATTATTATTACTTTTCCAAAATTACCATTATTATTTTTATCATTATAATTATCATTATTATCATCATTATTATCATTATTATTATTATTATTGATGTGTAGGGGGGGCATGGAGGCAAGGACCAACTTCTTAAGGGGGCGTGGTAGTAGAAAGGGTAAGAATCACTGCTCTTAGAGTTTTCATTTAAATCACGTTTTCCTGAATAACTAAAAAAAATATGATAGTTACGTAAAAAATATATTGAATAAAAAAGATAATGTACATCAAAGTCTTTCATTAATGGTACAGCAAAAGGAAATCAGGTTGTAATCAAGTGAAAAAATTGTTTTCCTTAATAACTCAAAAACTATGATAGTTGCGTAAAAAATGGAGTGATCGTTAAAATTTTGATCATTATCATTATTACTAATACTATTGCTAGTATTACTATTACTGTCTTCTTTGTAGGGACTGGTATTTAAGCGGGCTTTTTGTTACTTCTTTTATTTTTTGCCCTTGGCCACTCCTTTGTGATGTAAAAAAAAAAGTAGTAATAGTAGTAGTAAAAGTAGTGGCGACACACACACACACACACACACACACACACACACACACACACACACACACACACACACACACACACACACACACACACACACACACACACACACACACACATCTTCCGGGGTCAATAACACGAGACAGATGTTTAGAGGGTCGGCAGAGCAGGTGTACCGATTGACAGGTGTTCGGGGACGCCGGTGCCAAGCTAGCGACAGTGAGGGGCGCGGCTCCTCCTCTTTCTTTTATTGACAAACACACACACACACACACACACACACACACACACACACACACACACACACACACACACACACACACACACACAATTACGTTTTCATACACTTATTTTTACCATGAGCGTTTCACTACCTGTTATATTGCCACCGTCTTGTGCATCAGATCACTAAAAGGAACATTGCTTCCGCGTGCTTTAACAATAACAAATATTGAATACAAAATCTAATAATAATCTCTACTTACTTGATACCTTGTACTATGTAACTTTTTTCATGAAACTGGTATGAATGTAACCAGAAAAAATGTGTTTGAAGGAATTAAATGTCACATGATAAGATTCTACGGCTTGCTTGTTTGCTAGATATGAACCACTACTATACAGCTGCAACAATGTGATCCTTCATGCAACAAGCGATAGACATAATCATTAATTAATCATTCGCTCAACATTCCTACTCTGCAGTTACATTGATTGCTTATTATTAACGCAAAACTACTAACGAAAACTACAATATTATCCTTATTATAAACTTCAAATAACTAAATGGATAAACTATAAAAACCATTATTGTTTCTCTGTAATGATCTATAACGGACTCAAGTTTATATTTTTCCTCCCAAGTTTAGCGCAAATCTAGGCCAAATTTTGCAAACCCAAAGTAATGTCTCCAGCAATTTCGTCTAAGTCTCTATTCAGACGAATTCTGTAACAAAGGAACTTAAGTGCGAATCGATTCCAGCGCTGAGGTTCAAGACCTTATTTCTAAGTACACACACACACACACACACACACAACACACACACACACACACACACACACACACACACACACACACAACACACACACAACAACACACACACACACACACACACACACACACACACACACACACACACACCACACACACACACACACACACACACACACACACACACACACACACACACACCACACACACACACACACACATCACACACACACACACACACACACACACACACACACACACACACACACACACACACACACAACACACACACACACACACACACACGACACACACACACACACACACAACACACACACACACACACACACACACACACACACAACACACACACACACACACACACAACACACACACACACACACACACACACACCACACACACACACTGTATTCCTTCCTTCTTCAACCCATGCATGTCTGGTGCTCGCTTCAAACATACATACTCACATATTTTCCTTTGATTCTAGTGTGTTTACTTCCAAGAGCGGTAATTTTTACCAAGAGAGAGAGAGAGAGAGAGAGAGAGAGAGAGAGAGAGAGGAGAGAGAGAGAGAGAGAGAGAGAGAGAGAGAGAGAGAGGCAAATAGATAAATAGATAGATAAAGACAGACAGATAGATAGACAGACAGACAGAGAGACAGACAGGAAAGAAATGAGTGAAAGAAAACGCAAACATTCTTATTAAACATGCCTATATATTTTTCTTCAGTCCCCACGCACGTAAACACGCACACTCGCACACACACACACACATGCACACACACACACTCTCATACACCACCGCTACGATGGTCAAGTGGATAAGAGCGTTGGCGCGCCATTCTGTAGTTAGCCGGTTCGAATCCTCACTACTCCCGGAGATTTTTCACTGACAAATTCGGGCGGTTACTATCTCCCTTGAGCAAGGGGATGGGTTTGTGTGGTGTGTGAGGTCCCAGCATTACACCAATATCGGTAATAATGAGTTTCAAGCTCGCACCGGGAGGGTGAAACTGGCGATCGCGAGTCCGAATCGCGTGGACAAGACCATAGGTGAATAACACACGTCACTCACCCAGTTTTCCTTGGGTCATATGACGTCACCAGGGAAAGAATGCTGACACGCTAAATTATCGAGCAGATTTACATCACACAACCCATCATCTTCCTCCTCCCCTCTTCTTTTCTAGGCTGCAACTTCCATGCCTCTTCCTTCCAACCTCTCCCTCTATCCCTTGCCTCTTCCTTACAACCCTCTATCCCTTGCCTCTTCCTTCCAGCCCTCTATCCCTTGCCTCTTCCTTCCAACCTCTCCCTCTATCCCTTGCCTCTTCCTTCCAACCTTTCCCTCATCCCTTGCCTCTTCCTTCCAACCCACTCTACCATTGCCTCCACCAACACACACCCACCCTCACCACTCACAACCCCACACAGCCACTCACACACACTTATCCTTCCCTTCTTCACACCCATGCATCCTTGCCTCTCTTCCACCATACATATCCATATCCTCTTCCTTAGCTCTAGCCTTGCTTTCTTCCAAACCGCTACTTGCTCTTACCAAGAACAATAGCACTGCGACGTTCAGAGAATCATATCCTGATTATCATATCAGACCTAATAACCAACGAGAGACGATCAGAAAATGAGTGTGCACTCTTCTTCCAACCTCCTTATATTTTTCTTCAACCTCACCTCTATAACCGCCTCTTCCAGCCTTATCACTTGCCCTCCTTCAACCACCTGCTCTTCCCAACCGCTACGCTGCCATATCACGTTCCACCCATCTACCTTAGCCTCTGCCGTTCGAACCTCACACTCTATCACTTGTCTTCATCCAAACCCGTCTACCTGCTCTTCCTTGCAGGAGTTATCTTGGCCTGTTCCACATTCCTATTATCCCTTGATCTTCCTTCCACCTTCCCTGCATCCTTGCCTACTTCGCGTTCCAACCCTCATATCTTGCCTCTTCACTTCAACCTCCCATTATCCCTTGGTCTTAACTGTCACAGGGATCTATCCTGCTATCCTATCCAGACTTTCTCACACAATCCTTGCCTCTTCCTTCCACCCCATCTTGCTTTCCTGTCCAACTATCCATGGCCTTTCCTTCAACCTTCCCTCTATCCCTTGCCTCTTCCTTACAACCCTCTATCCCTTGCCTCTTCCTTCAACTTCCTCTATCCTTGCCTCTTCCTTCCAACCATCGCTCTCCTACTTATCCCTTGCCTCTTCCTTCCAACCCTCTATCCCTTGCCTCTTCCTTCCAACCTTCCTCTATCCCTTGCCTCTTCCTTCCAGCCCTCTATCCCTTGCCTCTTCCTTCCAACCTTTCCCTCTATCCCTTTGCCTCTTCCTTCCAACCCTCTATCCCTTGCCTCTTCCTTCCACCCTCTATCCCTTGCCTCTTCCTTCCAACCTCCTCTATCCCTTGCCTCTTCCTTCCAGCCCTCTATCCCTTGCCTCTTCCTTCCAAGCCCTCTATCCCTTGCCTCTTCCTTCCAGCCCTCTATCCCTTGCCTCTTCCTTCCAGCCCTCTATCCCTTGCTCTTCCTTCCAACCCTCTATCCTTGCCTCTTCCTTCCAGCCCTCCTTATCCCTTGCCTCTTCCTTCCAACCCTCTATCCCTTGCCTCTTCCTTCCACCCTCTATCCCTTGCCTCTTCCTTCCAACCCTCTATCCCTTGCCTCTTCCTTCCAACCTTTCCCTCTATCCCTTGCCTCTTCCTTCCAACCCTCTATCCCTTGCCTCTTCCTTCCAACCCTCTATCCCTTGCCTCTTCCTTCCAACCCTCTATCCCTTGCCTCTTCCTTCCAACCCTCTATCCCTTGCCTCTTCCTTCCAACCTTCCTCTATCCCTTGCCTCTTCCTTCCAGCCCTCTATCCCTTGCCTCTTCCTTCCAGCCCTCTATCCCTTGCCTCTTCCTTCCAGCCCTCTATCCCTTGCCTCTTCCTTCCAACCCTCTATCCCTTGCCTCTTCCTTCCAGCCCTCTATCCCTTGCCTCTTCCTTCCAGCCCTCTATCCCTTGCCTCTTCCTTCCAGCCCTCTATCCCTTGCCTCTTCCTTCCAGCCCTCTATCCCTTGCCTCTTCCTTCCAACCCTCTATCCCTTGCCTCTTCCTTCCAACCCTCTATCCCTTGCCTCTTCCTTCCAACCCTCTATCCCTTGCCTCTTCCTTCCAGCCCTCTATCCCTTGCCTCTTCCTTCCAACCTCCTCTATCCCTTGCCTCTTCCTTCCAACTCCCTCTATCCCTTGCCTCTTCCTTCCAACCCTCTATCCCTTGCCTCTTCCTTCCACCTCTCCTCTATCCCTTGCCTCTTCCTTCCAGCCCTCTATCCCTTGCCTCTTCCTTCCAACCCTCTATCCCTTGCCTCTTCCTTCCAGCCCTCTATCCCTTGCCTCTTCCTTCCAACCCTCTATCCCTTGCCTCTTCCTTCCAGCCCTCTATCCCTTGCCTCTTCCTTCCAACCCTCTATCCCTTGCCTCTTCCTTCCAACCTTCCCTCTATCCCTTGCCTGTTCCTTCCAACCCTCTATCCCTTGCCTCTTCCTTCCAACCCTCTATCCCTTGCCTCTTCCTTCCAACCCTCTATCCCTTGCCTCTTCCTTCCAACCTCTCCCTCTATCCCTTGCCTGTTCCTTCCAGCCCTCTATCCCTTGCCTCTTCCTTCCAACCCCTCTATCCCTTGCCTCTTCCTTCCAGCCCTCTATCCCTTGCCTCTTCCTTCCAACCCCTCTATCCCTTGCCTCTTCCTTCCAACCCTCTATCCCTTGCCTCTTCCTTCCAGCCCTCTATCCCTTGCCTCTTCCTTCCAGCCCTCTATCCCTTGCCTCTTCCTTCCAGCCCTCTATCCCTTGCCTCTTCCTTCCAGCCCTCTATCCCTTGCCTCTTCCTTCCACCCTCTATCCCTTGCCTCTTCCTTCCAACCTTTCCTCTATCCCTTGCCTCTTCCTTCCAACCCTCTATCCCTTGCCTCTTCCTTCCAGCCCTCTATCCCTTGCCTCTTCCTTCCAACCCTCTATCCCTTGCCTCTTCCTTCCAACCTTTCCCTTATCCCTTGCCTCTTCCTTCCAACCCTCTATCCCTTGCCTCTTCCTTCCAACTCCTCTATCCCTTGCCTCTTCCTTCCAACTTTCCCTCTATCCCCTTGCCTCTTCCTTCCAACCCTCTATCTCCTTGCCTCTTCCTTCCAACCTTTCCCTCTATCCCTTGCCTCTTCCTTCCAACCCTCTATCCCTTGCCTCTTCCTTCCAACCTTTCCTCTATCCCTTGCCTCTTCCTTCCAACCCCTCTATCCCTTGCCTCTTCCTTCCACCTTTCCCTCTATCCCTTGCCTCTTCCTTCCAACCCTCTATCCCTTGCCTCTTCCTTCCAACCTTTCCCTCTATCCCTTGCCTCTTCCTTCCAACCCTCTATCCCTTGCCTCTTCCTTCCAACCTTTCCTCTATCCCTTGCCTCTTCCTTCCAACCCTCTATCCCTTGCCTCTTCCTTCCAACCCTCTATCCCTTGCCTCTTTCTTCCAACCTTTCCCTCTATCCCTTGCCTCTTCCTTCCAACCCTCTATCCCTTGCCTCTTCCTTCCAACCTCTCTATCCCTTGCCTCTTCCTTCCAACCCTCTATCCCTTGCCTCTTCCTTCCAGCCCTCTATCCCTTGCCTCTTCCTTCCAGCCCTCTATCCCTTGCCTCTTCCTTCCAGCCCTCTATCCCTTGCCTCTTCCTTCCAGCCCTCTATCCCTTGCCTCTTCCTTCCAACCCTCTATCCCTTGCCTCTTCCTTCCAGCCTTTCCCCTCTATCCCTTGCCTCTTCCTTCCAACCCTCTATCCCTTGCCTCTTCCTTCCACCCTCTATCCCTTGCCTCTTCCTTCCAACCCTCTATCCCTTGCCTCTTCCTTCCAACCCTCTATCCCTTGCCTCTTCCTTCCAACCCTCTATCCCTTGCCTCTTCCTTCCAACCCTCTATCCCTTGCCTCTTCCTTCCAACCCTCTATCCCTTGCCTCTTCCTTCCAACCCTCTATCCCTTGCCTCTTCCTTCCAACCTTTCCCTCTATCCCTTGCCTCTTCCCCAAAAAGACGACGTTGACTCAAACTAATATTACTTTCTAACATTGAACTCCCTCCCCTTAACGATCTCCTTCCAAAGTCGTCTTCCTTTTATCATCCCCCCTATAGAGTCGCTCAGGTACTCTCTAGAACGCATTGTCAATTCTCTATCCCCCCTTCCCTATATACCTTCTGTTGCTTCCTCAGTCACTACCTTCCCTCTCAGGACCTTTAGCTGGAGGAGGGAGAGAGAGAGAGAGAGAGAGAGAGAGAGAGAGAGAGAGAGGAGAGAGAGAGAGAGAGAGAGAGAGAGAGAGAGAGAGAAGAGAGAGAGAGAGAGAGAGAGAGGAGAGAGAGAGAGAGAGAGAAGAGAGAGAGGAGAGAGAGAAGAGAGAGAGAGAGAGAGAGACGAGAGAGAGAGAGAGAGGAGAGAATGAGAGAACGAGAGAGAGAGAGAGAGAGAGAGAGAGAGAAGAGAGAGTCGAGAGAGAGAGAGAGAGAGCGATGAGAGTAGATCTCCTCAATATATCACCCGCTCAGTCTATCATAATTTTCTCTCTCTCATCTGATCTGTCATCCTGATCTCTCTCAATCTCTCTCCCTCTCTCTCTCTCTCTCTCTCTCTCTCTCTCTCTCTCTCTCTCTCTCTCTCTCTCTCTCTCTGCCAATCGATTGTGACCTTCTCTGTAATCCTCACTATTCTCGGTTGTCTCTTTTTAACAACACCGGCAAAACGCGTCTCAGAATTTCCTCCTATATGAAAAAAACGCACAGTAAACACTCGATTTTGCCGTGAAACTCCATGAAGATACAACAACACAGCAAATTATAAGCTTTCTCTTCAGTTTCAAATACAAAGCGCAAATTGAAAGGTGTAATTCACTTATAGATACACAATGTTTCATATATGATTAATAGGTCTTGATTTTTCAGGTAATTACTATTGAGACATAAAAAAACATACTTGTATTGGTAGATATTGACGTCACTGTGTAAGCCAAATGGTTGTAGATCGCCTTAACCCCTTGAGACCCAGAACGTAATTTTCATTGTAATTTGACCACCATTAGATGATTTTTAGTGAATATAAGCAATGTTTTTACGGATATGACCTGTTTAGTATCCTTGTCCACTAACTAATTTGGTTTATTTAGTCACTTTTCGTAATTCCATGGCTAACAACAGGCGATTTTTTATAGCTAAGGAAAGATCTGGGCGTGAAGGGGTTAACGTGACCCCATCGTGTCGTGTCTCCGTTGCGTGTCAGGACAAGTGCGGTGGTCGTAATGAGCCTCACCGGACGCCGTAATTACAATACTTGGTACAAACCACGTGACTTTAATAACACAGTGCAGAGATTACGGAGGTGAGAACATTTACGGGGAAATGAATCAAGTCCACAAAGAGGTAAGTAAATAATAATAATGAAAAAAATATGTATAAGCAAAAACTTTATGCGTGTTTCTGCACTCTTCTAGTTTTCTATGTATTCCATTATCCCGCGTTCTATGACCCAAAACATAAGTCACATGTCTGACTATATAACATCGCTATCTAAGATTATAGGCGTCATCGGCACACTAGGAAGGATGCCAGCCATGAAACAGCCTCCCTCCTCGACTTCCTCTCGGCGCCTGGAACAACAGAACACACTCGACCTTTCATGAGGACGTGTAAAGTTCAGTGTGACGCCTGGCGCTTCTCTCACCCCGCCACGCACGCCACAAAGATAGCACCGCGGGGACCGTCTTAATGGCCGGCTCCTGTTTCAGAGGGTCTCATTAATTGGGGTTATTACCGCGCTAATTAGTAAGCACAGCGGTGTATCGTGGTGCAGGGGCAGAGCTGCGGCCCCTAAGCTTAGCGTGGCCTGTGTTTAGATTTTGTATATTGGGAAATTTCACAATTATACATGATTACGGATTTGGTACGTACCAGCTCCATGTATACGGGACCCTGTGATTCCTATGAGACCCTGTGATGCAATTTTTGCTTTTGTATATTAGCTATACACTGAAATTTAAATAGTGCGTTCAGCAACTATATGTCCGGACTCTTTGTAATATGTCTTTCTTGCACTGAACTCTCGCTCCATCCCTCGCCACTGCTCACTTACCCTTGCGGACTGGTCGGACAATTGGCAACTATGGAGTCTTACGGAAAGTGCAGCTTAGTGGATTTTACTATCAGCTTTTTGTTCCATGTAAAGAAACTTAAAGAGGCAGATTTAGTGTTGAGACAACACACAGCTCACAGAGCACATCCCCGACTTTCCTGGTATACGAGATGCTTCTGTGTTACGGTCACTTCATCAAAGATTGTTTCTCAGTCATGGCCATTTATTGCATAATTCTCAAAATAGAATCTTGCCCGTCTCTCTTGCCAAAGAAACGGCTCTAAAATGTCTCAAGTCGCAAACTATTCCAGTCCTATGTTAGCTTTTCATCTCCACTTGGTAGGTCTCTAAGGATCTGACTCGAGGTTGAGTGCACGCACGACACAGCAAGTTAGTCATTTACACCCTATGAAAACAATTATGTCATTATCTCACGATAAAGAGAACTATAAGGAGGTTGCATTTGCTATATTTTCTGACTGTAAGGCTTTTAATATCATATCTGGGTGTTTGGGACTGTCAAGTATCTCTTCCTGGTGTGTTTTAAAGCTTTTTCTATGTTATTTTTGGTATCTTTTGTTTATCGACTTATGGTTAAGGTAAGGTAAGAAAGGGTTAAAGTGATTGTTCATAGTGGCAGTTTAGAGGTAGGTAATGATAGTTTAGTGTCTGTTTATATCTTCACACTACAAGTAACGTGATATTTCACCATTGTTTTGACTACCGAACATTTATTTGTGGTGACATAATACATCACTTTTACTATGAATTGCATCACGAGGCATTGAATGAATTATATCAATGGATATAAAACTCTTTAGTATCGACAGAGAAATGATACACACAGCCACCACAAGCACAGGAAACAAAGTCAATATTTCCAACGTAACATGTAGGCCACTGTTATCACTGTTATCACTATCATCACGGCAAACGCTGCTGATGACACAAAGATTGTTCTAAATCACACCACCTGACAAAGAGGACAAGTTATGCAACTCACCCTCGCAGGGGATGGCATGACGCCGGGTCGCGTGTGACACAAGGGAACCTTCCTCTAAGTGCCTGACCTTGAAGCGAGACATACCTGAGAATAGGCCGTCAATAATTATTTCTGTTATTTACAGTAACACACACACACACACACACACACACACACACACACACACACACACACACACACACACACACACACACACACACACACACACAGTCACACAGTCACACACACGCACACACTCTGTTCCCCTTATTGGTGGATAGCATTGCAGCGTACCATTCTGTTGATTCGAGACCCGCTCAAGGCTCGAGGTTTTTCGCTTACAAACGGACAGTTATTGGTCACTTTGAGCAAGGGGATGGTGTGTGTGGTGCGTTAGGTCCAAGTCTAACCCAAACATCGGTCCTGTGAGTTCTTAGCTCCTAGAGGGAGGATGATAGCTGGGAATCGCGAGCCCAGCACGTGATCGAGATCAAGGTATGAACGGGGAGAAGAAAGAGAGAGAGCAGAGAGAGACAGAGAGAGAGAGAGAGAGAGAGAGAGAGAGAGAGAGAGAGAGAGAGAGAGAGAGAGAAGAGAGAGAGAGAGAGAGAGGAGAGAGAGGAGAGAGAGGAGAGAGAGAGAGAGAGAGAGAGAGAGAGAGAGAGAGAGAGAGAGAGAGAGAGTCTCACACATAGAAAGAAAAACACCAAGAATAACATGAAAAGTTAAACTGCAATAAATTCTTTGTAGTAAGTTTCGAGAAGCCCTGACAGCAAGGCTAAGATAAGCGAGGACTCACCCATGGTATGCCGCGGCAGAGAGGGGCAGGAGGCGTCCCATCAGCGCACCATCAGGCAACAGCACACGCACACAATAGCTGGTACTCTTAGGCACCACCACATGGTTTATTCTATGAGGTATGCCTGATAAAAACCGTCCTTCCTTTAAACAAGTACCTTATGTATTTCAAGGCTCTATCCTGCCGTTCACTTCAAGTCGTGGTTTGCCACTCACTGACCAATAGAAACACTGCAGAGTTAGGCAGCTCGCAATCGACGTATTGAGTTTACTCCCCATGCATCACATTTACAACGATTTGCACTGTCCAGCGGCTCAGCCAACAGTCAACTGGGAAGTTGGGAACACGCAGGCAGGGGAGGAGAGCCTCAAGGTAACACGGCATACGTTGTCCCTTAGCTTCCAGGGAAGTTTGTTGTAAACATTGAGTGATGCCAAACGTCACTATCCACTTTCCTGAGCGCACCGTCCGGTGAGAGGCAGTGTTTGAAGTTTGAACGACCATTTCTTGCCATATTTGACCCCCTAAAAATACACGAGTCATGTGATTATATTCCCCAGACCATAGGAGAGAAACGAGAAGAGTCACTGTGCATTGAGCCCTCATGTCCTGTTGGAATCACTCCATCGCCTATCAACGCGATGGATTCCCATCGTGCGTTCCTTGTGCGGGGTCACATCCAATCGCATTTAGGAAAAAAAATCACATCTCGATATAATTCTTACAACGCTGGAAAAGGTCATATGATTATGCCCAGCTTCATATTACATGAAAATTAATACACACCGTAAATTAATGTTGATGACATTATTCATATGATGCAATGATAAGTGCAACAGCGGCTCCACACCACCAACAAACAGCAACACGAACAACGATTAGATAACTTACGACTGTACCACAAATGCGGGTGACCTATATTCCTCCTGCACCGCTCATAACTTCATCGTCGTGGCGACGCCAATATTTCGCAGGGTAAAACATTTCACTTGAATGATGCAATAAACCTGAATGTGAACGCTGCTATTCCCATCCCAACCTTGATGGTGGATCATTTATCAAACACGCCAGACTGTGTCAAGACACCTGCATGTTTGATGTGAAGGACAAATCTCCGACCCCTGTCCTAAATCTGCAGCGTGAGGCGGCATCACCCATAGGGAGGCACCATGTTACCAGTCGTAAAATGCTTTTAATCAAGCATGCGCAATAGCTATTATATATATTAATACATTAATCATGCAACATCGAAATCCATACATACATGCATACATGATAGACACCAAAGTTATATACATGTTATATTGAGATCGTATGAATGCCTTAAAAAGAGAAGGCTTGAGAGGAGCAGTGGGAGGTGAGGGTGTGGGTGAGTGTGACACCGCGACACCGAGGCACCCCTCACCCCTTCCCCCGCTCGCTGACCTTGGCCCTCTGCCTCACTGCCTGCACCACCCCGACACAAACATTTAGACGCACGCAAACACGAACACAAACATTCTCAGAAGCAGGTCTAAAACACAGACGCCAGTGCATTGAGAACGTGAACACTAATATTCTGCTTAATAGGGACATTGGGTATTACTTCCACACTACTGGAATCAATAACAACTTTACGTCAAATGAAGAACCAAAGAGTGTCATCAATGACCACATGTCCACACTCTCGAAGCTGGCACCGAACGTCCTCAAGGTGAGCGACAAAAGAACATAGATAACTGCATCCTTTTAGAACAGGATGAGCATGAAATATATATAAAGCTGGACTAGCGTTCCCAACACTAATCAAAGTGTCCCAAGAGTCCGAGGTCATCGAGACGCCTACAGCACCTCGCCGCTCGATATCAATATTAGAGAGATAAAGGTTTCTCACCTGTTCCACCGGCGACATTGTCCCTTGAATCCATTACCAGATTGATTGATTTGTGGAGATTTTTTTTGTATACCGCATGAACGGCTGCAAAAACCTGGGTGAGTATTAGTGGCCTTCCAAAGACTGTGTATTTCTTTATCCCGCCACAGCCAGGCCTTGGACGTCATGAGCAAGATCGATCCTGGTTCACTGTTTACCGTCCACCAAAACAGACACTGTGTCTCCCTATACCACACTCCTGAGAGGTCATCGTGGGTGAGATTGAAAATTAAGAAAATATTTAGAGTTAAGCTGACTATTGCACACCGCCTCTTTATGCAGTCCTCATCCCATACCTTCTCTGTCTATATATACAAAAATCGGTAGCTACTGTCAGCCACACATGAAAATAATCAAATAATTAAAGTTCTCACACTAGTATACATCTCTATGCCTTGACAAGCCCACTAACACAGTAATCCATCGCCTCACCGTAATGTACGAGCCTCCTGATTACACGCACCACAGAACGTACCCTTTATCAGTATATCTCAGTGCGCTGTGGAAGTATAAAGTGGTAGAAGTAGAATAGTGGTAGTAATAGGAGGAGTGAGAGGAAGAGAAGAAAAGACAGTAAACCAACCGATGATTTAAAAGAAGCATTAAAAAAAGCGTCACATGTCTATATCTTGGGCAGAGCAAGATCCATGTGGTATATCAAAACAGCTCATCTCAAGGGCGACAGTGACGTCACCAACGTCACGCGGGTCGTTTCGACCCGCACTATAGATGGATAGATCTCGGGGTAGAGGTGACGCTGCTGGTGTAGCGCGCCAACTTACTACCCCGCCCAGATCACCTCCCTGCCACGACTACGCACGCACGGCAAATGACGTCACACAGGAAAACATTGGCTACTCCCACCCTCATCTTTCAACAGTCAACATGCATATAGGCGCACCAGAATGTTCTCCTGACCAGAACACTACCCTACCCTTATACTGAAACACTGCTCCCTTGCCGAATAGTTGTTTGACAATATATTGATTCTGATCTTGGGTAAAACATGGTGGAAACATTGAATGTAGTAAATAATAGTAAAGAGTAACCTACATGTATTTTGTCATTCATATTTGTTAACTTGTCAACCAATTTCAAAAGTAATGCAATTTGATATAGTCTGTGGTTAGAAATTGGACAGACCGTAGAAATTTGGATGGTTACGTAACATCCAGCAAGTTTGCGTATGGATGTGAAAACACTTTAAGAAATAAGCAGTAAAGTGTGCCAGATGTGTGACAATTATTTGCTCGGATGAAAAGATAGAACATGATAATGTGAAATGTGAGGTATGACAGACAGAATGGAGAGAATGCGCGTGATTCTGACTGAGATGGGATGTGAAATGGATGAGGTGGTTGAAAGGACAGGGAGAGAATGGATGGTGTTGCAAGGCTCTTCCCATGGTAATATCTTCTTACCTCCATATTTGTACAAGGTTCCCTGGTCTCCCTTGCTACGGAATGCTATTATCATCCCATATCATAGTCTGTTACAAAAAACAATAAAGTAGTACAGTACATATATGGTGTTTCCAAGATCTTCTATCCTGTCTAACCCCGCTCCCCGCAGCCCTCCATGTTACGGGAATAGACATCTGATGCGATACGTGACTTCCTATGTTTCTGTTATCGCGCTCAGCAAGGACTTCCATACATCTTGGCACAACATATTTAGTGCCTCCTGTGAATTTTGCTCCTAATAACCCATCGGCTGCTGACCTCCATCCTATAGTGTTTCCACCTAATCCACGTCTTCCTTCCCCTTCACACGTTCTTGTACCACGTACCGCTTGTGTGTCCATCAATGCTTCACATCCTGCGTATGAAGCGCCACACCGTCGCTGTACTCGTGGTGGTGGCAACATATACCCTCTGAGCCATGAAGAACACGCACGCCGTATACTCCTGGTGGTGCTGGTGCTGACACCTGGCCCTGGAGGCTCCCCCGGCCCCGCCCTGGCCCAACACTGCCCCGCCGATATCACCATCCCGGGCCATGATGACGTGGCCAAGATCGCTTCTGTACGTAGAGAAATAACAACATACTACCTTGATGAAACCCTGTATGTGAACCCTGAGCCAGACTTCAAGGGCGTCACCCTCGTGGTGGAGGCCCTTGGAAGTGGTGATAGGCTACACGCGGCATGGTTCCCGCTGGAGGACAAGTGCTTCCAGGACAGCGTCGTGTGGTGGAAGGTGAAGTTGAAAGCGTGGGTATCCTACGACAACGGCTATCACATACTGTCCTTCCAAGTCGAGAGTGGCGAGTGTGATTACTCTTGTTTCAAGATTGTGACCTTTGATAATTTTCTCAGCCTGCTTGTTAAGGGTCACGGTACATCGCAGTGGAGACACACACACCTATATCGAGGCTGCGGCACCTTATCGCCAAAGAAAAGGACTTCCACTACAAGGCTTCCTTCCTGCAGTGCGCCGCCACCACCACGTCCCGACAACACCTCAAGGCCTACTCCAACCCCAGCCTCGACCACACCACCTATAATAGATGTTGTGGCAGCGGTGGTACCAGCGATTGTGGTGGTGGTGGTGATAGTAGTAGTGGTGATAATATGTGTTAATCGGCGTGCCCGGGCGACAACAGGTGCGTGTGTGCGTGTGTGTGTGTGTGTGTGTGTTGGTATACGAATGTCTGTTTACCTGTTTGTGTCTGTCCGTCTCTCTCTCTCTCTCTCTCTCTCTCTCTCTCTCTCTCTCTCTCTCTCTCTCTCTCTCTCTCTCTCTCTCTCTCTCTCTCTCTCTCTCTCTCTCTCTCCCCCCTTGCGAATGAAGGTACAGTATACGTCGAAGTAGTAGTAACAATGTGCTATATCCTTCCCACAGTAACTATATCTTATGACCTTACTTCCCCAAGTTGTCGACGTGAGCATCAGCAGGAACGGAGAACCACCCTTTCAGTGGGGCAGGGGTGAAGGGGGGGGAGTCACAGCTACTCGTAATGTTATTTTTCACAAGTGACCCTCATGAACCCTTAAGGTCTTGCAGCGATACCTCTACTGGACCTGACGATGTTCCATGTGCCTTGGTCGATTAAGGGAGATTTCCATTAATCGACCAAGCCATTTGCATTGCTCCGTCGTCTGTTCGTATCAGAAGGGGTAGTAGTAATAGTAGTAGTAGTAGTAGTAGTAGTAGTAGTAGTAGTAGTAGTAGTAGTAGTAGTAGTAGTAGTAGTAGTAGTAGTAGTAGTAGTAGTAGTAGTAGTAGTATTGGAGGGGAGGTTTCATAGTAGTAGTAATAACACTATTATCTTGCCCACAGATGTAACAATGCGAATCCGGAACACAGAAACATCGCCTGCAGAACACATCGTCATCAACAGCCTGTATGAACCCTTTGAAAACTTTCGGCCCAAAAATTAGGGCACAATACTAACAGGTGTAAACTAATGTGGTGTGTATCGCGAAACTAAGCTAGTCGCCCATAAGAACGATTGCAATCCACGCAGCAGATTTGCCAGCTTTCAAGGCGGGCAAATATAGGCTAAATAGGCTAAATGTGTGGAAAAAATAACAAACTATATTATAATTGCTAAACAAAAGTAATTCGCAAATAACATTTACAATTATGAGAATTACTGATATTGGAGTGTAGTGTGAGATGAGTGAGAAAATTGAAAATTTTAGCACAATCGGAAAATGCATCTACAATGCCCAATAAATATTAAATCTGGCAGAAGTGTATCAAAAAGACAATGATAAACAAAATAAAGAGCCATGCCACAAGACTTGAATTCGTGAAAATTTGGTGGAATACCAGAAAAAGTGGGGCATACCCCATTGCTGGTTCAGCCACCTTTCAGGATTGCCCCCCCGGCCCATCCTGTTCCTACGCCATGTAATGTTCAATTCAACACATCCACATGAGAAGCTTGCAGCTGCTGACTTGAATTATGTACTTGGTTATCCACCACTTCATATTGAGGTTTTCAAAAAAGGTTATCGATTCCAAATTTGATGCAGGAATAAAAAAGCCGAAATTGGTTTTATTTTACGTGATGGCAACTCAACATCCAGACTTGCGCAGAGCCCAAGATTCCCAAGAGCCAATCAGAGGCTGTGCTTACATTTCTCAGCCAATCAGAGTCGAGGAATATGCCGATCGGCCGTATTTCTGTTTACCCCCAATATATAGACGTATTTATAATGTTTTGAATGGAAAATAAGATGAGTTTTACCATTGAAATACATTATTTATGGCATATTAGTTATTCATTCAGGGTAACTAGTTATTATAATCAGGCGCCTGGAGGGAACGCTGCTCCTGTTCCGTCAAACCTCGATTATCAGTGACCTGTTTTACAATGCCACTTTATTGGTTAATGTAGCTTATTTAACCCTTTGAAACACAGAACGTAATTTCCTTGAAACCCAGAACGTAATTTCCATAGTAATTTGGGTACCATTAGACGATTTTTAGTGAATATATGCAATATTTTATAGATATAACCTGTTTAGTATCCTTGTCGACTAACTAATTTGGTATATTCAGTTACTTTTCGTAATTATATGGCTCGAAAACACAATTTTTTTATAAAAAAGTAAAGATCTGGGCGTGAAGGGGTTAAACCGATGTGAAATTACATGAACATTCATAAATAATAAAATATTCTAGTTGAATATTTCCTTCATTCTTTCATTCCATAGGCTTATACGATGATAACGATCTGCGTCTTTCTAACCACCCATACACCCAGACCACATACACAGATTTTGACACGTTCATCGATTACTAAAAAAAAGGACAGGGAGAGAATGGATGGTGTTGCAAGGCTCTTCCCCAAAGTAATATCTTCTTACCTCCATATTTGTACAAGGTTCCCTGGTCTCCCTTGCTACGGACTGCTATTATCATCCCATATCATAGTCTGTTACAAAAAGCAATAAAGTACAGTAGTACAGTACATATATGGTATTTCCAAGATCTTCCATCCTGTCTAAGCCCGCTCCCCGCAGCCCTCCATGTTACGGGAATAGACATCTGATGCGATACGTGACTTCCTATGTTTCTGTTATCGCGCTCTGCAAGGACTGCCATACATCTTGGCACAACATATTTAGTGCCTCCTGTGAATTTTGCTCCTAATAACCCATCGGCTGCTGACCTCCATCCTATAGTGTTTCCACCTAATCCACGTCTTCCTTCCCCTTCACACGTTCTTGTACCACGTACCGCTTGTGTGGCCATCAATGCGTCACATCCTGCTTATGAAGCGCCACACCGTCGCTGTACTCGTGGTGGTGGCAACATATACCCTCTGAGCCATGAAGAACACGCACGCCGTACTCCTGGTGGTGCTGGTGCTGACGCCTGGCCCTAGAGCCTCCCCCGGCCCCGCCCTGGCCCAACACTGCCCCGCTGATATCACCATCCCGGGCCATTATGACGTGGCCGAGATCACTTCTGTACATACAGAAACAAGTCAAACAACAAAACAGCTTCAGTTAACCCGGTATGTGAAACCTGAGCCAGACTTCAAGGGCGTCACCCTCGCGGTGGAGGCCCTTGGAAGTGGTGGTGGGCTACACGCGGCATGGTTCCCGCTGGAGGACAAGTGCTTCCAGGACAGCGCCGTGTGGTGGAAGGTGAAGTTGTATGCGTGGGTATCCAAGAGCCAATACCACAACGGCAAACACGCGCTGTTCTTCCAAGTCGAGAATGGCGAGTGTAATTACTCTTGTGTCAAGATTGTGACTTTTGGAACTATTCGCAGGCTGCTTGTTAAGGGTCACGGTACATCGCAGTGGAGACACACATATCTATACCCAGACTGCGGCACCTTATCGCTAAAGGAAAGGACATCCGCCGCCGAGAGACTTTCTTCCTGCAGTGCGCCGCCACCACCACGTCCCGACAGCACCTCAAGGCCTACTGCAACCCCTACCACGACCACACCCCCTACCACGACCACAGCCCACACCACGATCATACACCCTACCACGACCACACACCCTGCCGGAGTAGTAGAAACCACAACACCCTCAACACCACTCGTGTCTACAGAGGTTGTGGCAGCGGTGGTAGCAGCGATTGTGGTGGTGGTGGTGATAGTAGTAGTGGTGATAATGTGTGTTAATCGGCGTGCCCAGGCGA
Source organism: Chionoecetes opilio (assembly GCA_016584305.1). Taxonomy (NCBI): domain Eukaryota; kingdom Metazoa; phylum Arthropoda; class Malacostraca; order Decapoda; family Majidae; genus Chionoecetes; species Chionoecetes opilio. The sequence goes on from JACEEZ010020343.1 coordinate 249,860, forward strand.
CAACAGGTGCGTGTGTGCGTGTGTGTCTGTGTGTGTGTATACGAATGTCTGTTTACCTGTTTGTGTCTCTCTCTCTCTCTTCTCTCTCTCTCTCTCTCTCTCTCTACTCTTCTCTCTCTCTCTCTCTCTCTCTCTCTCTCTCTCTCTCTCTCTCTCTCTCTCTCTCTCTCTCTCTCTCTCTCTCTCTCTCTCTCTCTCTCTCTCTCTCTCCCTTGCGAATGAAGGTACAGTACGTCGAAGTAGTAGTAACAATGTGCTATATCCTACCCACAGTAACTATATCTTATGACCTTGCTTCCCCAAGTTGTCGACGTGAGCATCAGCAGGAACGGAGAACCACCCTTTCAGTGGGGCGGGGGTGGAGGTGGGAGGGAGTCACAGCTACTTGTGATGGTTTTCTTTCACAAGTGACTCTCATGAACCCTTAAATTCTTGTAGCGATACCTCTGCTGGACCTGACGATGTTCCATGTGCCTTGGTCGATTAAGGGAGATTTCCATTAATCGACCAAGCCATATGCATTGCTCCGTCGTCTGTTCGTATCAGAAGGGGGGGGGGGGGGGGGGGGGGCGAGGGGTAGTAGTAGTAGTAGTAGTAGTAGTAGTAGTAGTAGTAGTAGTAGTAGTAGTAGTAGTAGTAGTAGTTAGTAGTAGTAGTAGTAGTAGTAGTAGTATAGTAGTAGTAGTAGTAGTAGTAGTAGTAGATAGTAGTAGTAGTAGTGTAGTAGTAGTAGTAGTAGTAGTAGTAGTAGTAGTAAGTAGTATAGTTAGTAGTAGTAGTAGTAGTCTAGTAGTAGTAGTAGTAGTATAGTAGTAGTAGTAGTACGTAGTAGTAGTAGTAGTAGTAGTAGTAGTATAGTAGTATTAGTAGTAGTAGTAGTAGTAGTAGTATTTGTAGTAGTAGTAGTAGTATTAGTAGTAGTAGTAGTAGTAGTAGTAGTAGTAGTGTAGTAGTATAGTAGTAGTAGTAGTAGTAGTAGTAGTAGTAGTGTAGTAGTTTGTAGTAGTAGTAGTAGTAGTATAGTAGTAGTATAGTAGTAGTAGTAGTATAGTAGTAGTAGTAGTAGTAGTAGTAGTAAGTAGTAGTAGTAGTAGTAGTTAGTAGTAGTAGTAGTAAATAGTAGTATAGTAGTAGTAGTAGTGTAGTAGTATAGTAGTAGTAGTAGTAGGGAGTAGTAGTGTATTTGTAGTAGTAAGTAGTAGTAGTAAATAGTAGTAGTAGTAGTAGTAGTAGTAGTAGTAGTAGTAGTAGTAGTAGTATAGTAGTAGTAGTTTGAGTAGTAGTAGTAGTAGTAGTAGTATGTGTAGTAGTTTGTAGTAGTAGTAATAGTAGTATAGTAGTAGTGTAGTAGTAGTAGTAGTAAGTAGTAGTAGTAGTAGTAGTAGTAGTAGTAGTAGTAGTAGTATAGTAGAAAGTAGTAGTAGTAGTAGTAGTAAGTAGTAGTAGTATTTAAGTAGTAGTAGTAGTAGTAGTAGTAGTAGTAGTAGTAGTAGTGGAGGGAGGGTTTTCATAGTAGTATAGTAATAAACACCATTTTCCTGCCCACAGATGTAATAATGCGAATCCGGACCCACAGAAACATCGCCTGAAAGAACACGTGGTCATCAACAGCCTGTTTTGAACCCCTTTGAAAACTTTCGGCCCCAAAATTAGGGCACAATACAAAACAGGTGTAACTGATGTGGTGTGTATCGCGAAGCTGAGCTAGCCGCCCATACGATCGATTGCAATCCACGCAGCGGACTTGCCAGCTTTCAAAGCGCGCAAATCTAATATACTATAGGAGTAGCCGTGTGTCTGTGTGTGTGTGTGTGTGTGTGTGTGTGTGTGTGTGTGTGTGTCTGTCTGTCTGTCTGTCTGTCTGTCTGTCTTTTTTCTTCTTTTTTTTTTTTTTTTTACATCACAAGGAACTGGCCAAGGGCACAACAAAAATGAGTAACACAAAGCCCGCTTAGTTGCCAGTCCCTATAAAAAAGACAGTAAGAGAATAAAATAAAAACAGAGGGGTAGGCCAATTTAGTGTCTGTTATGAGTAGCCGAAACTGTAAATTCAATTTTGATGACAGTAGGCTAAACAAATTGTAGATAAATCGTAGATGGTAAGCGGCTTGGTCCCATGTCGATTGAATAATTTTGAAGGGGGGTTTTGGGCTAAAAACACTTTTAGGAGTATTAAATTACAGGAAGAACTCTGCGGTAACGTCTTGCCGCATTCCACAAACTCAGTAGACTCATGAACCTACCGTTTGTGTGTGAGTACCTACCGTTTGTGTGTGAGTGTATGTGTGTGTGTTTGAATCACACGGAACACAAAGGGTTATAATCACACGGAACACAAAGGGTTGGAATCACACGGAACACAAAGGGTTGGAATCACACGGAACACAAAGGGTTGGAATCACACGGAACACAAAGGGTTGGAATCACACGGGACACAAATTGTTGGAATCACACGGAACGTGGTCTACCCCGAGGCACTTTGACCAGTGACCAACGACAGCAACAACACGATTGGAGTTTGCAATCACATGTTGTCTACATATACTACTGTACATACGTATGTCTATATAATAATACTACAAACATCAATACATGGGTCCGAAGGGCCCACAAGCACTTGTCTAATATAACTACTATAGAAGTAGCCGTGTGTCTGTGTGTGTGTGTCTGTCTGTCTGTCTGTTTTGGGTAGCCGAAACTGTAAATTCAATTTTGATGAGAGTAGACTCAAAAAATCGCAAATAAATCGTAGGTGGTAAGCGGCTTGGTCCTATGTCGATTGAATCATTTTGAAGGGGGGGGGTTGGGCTAAAAACATTTTAGGAGTATTAGATTACAGGAAAAACTCTGCGATAACGTCTTGCCGCATTCCACAAACTCAGTAGACTCATGGACGTTTGTGTGCGTGTGTGAGTGTGTGTGTGTTGGAATCACACGGAACAATAAGGGTTGGAATCACACGGAACGTGGTCTACCCCGAGGCACTTTGACCAGTAACCAACGACAGCAACAACACGATTGGAGTTTGCAATCACATGTTGTCTAATATATACTACTACTACAAACATCAATACATGGGTCCGAAGGGCCCACAAGCACTTGTCAAATGAGGCACCCGCTGCCAGACGGGCCTAACCCTTCTCACGCTGATTTTATGTTTTCACAGTCTCCAGCATGTCTAGAGTCCCAGGCAGCAGGTGGCGTAAGTGGTTAAGCGATATTCGACCATCTAGTCACCCTAGATGGTCGAATATCACTTAACCACTTACGCCACCTGCTGCCTGGGACTCTAGACATGCTGGAGACTGTGAAAACATAAAATCAGCGTGAGAAGGGTTAGGGCCGTCTGGCAGCGGGTGCCTCAAATATACTATAGGAGTAGCCGTGTGTGTGTGTGTCTGTCTGTCTGTTATGGGTAGCCGAAAATGTAAATTCAATTTTGATGAGAGTAGGCTCAAAAAATCGCAAATAAATCGTAGGTGATAAGTGTTCTGGTCCCATGTCGATTGAATCCTTTTGAAGGGGGGTTTTGGGCTAAAAACACTTGAGGAGTATTAGATTACAAGAAAAACTCTGCGGTAACAACTTGCCACATTCCACAAACTCAGTAGACTCATGGACGTTTGAGTGCGTGTGTGAGTGTGTGTGTTGGAATCACATGGAACACGAAGGGTTGGAATCACACGGAACGTTGTCTACTCCGAGGCACTTTGCCCAGTGACCAACGACAGCAACATCACGATTGGAGTTTACAATCACATGTTGTCTAATATATACTGCTACTACAAACATCAATACATGGGTCCGAAGGGCCCACAAGCACTTGTCTAATATACTATAAGAGTAGCCGACTAGCCGTGTGTGTGTGTGTGTGTGTGTGTGTGTGTGTGTGTGTGTGTGTGTGTGTGTGTGTGTGTGTGTGTGTGTGTGTGTGTGTGTGTGTGTGGGTGTCTGTTTTGGGTAGCCGAAACTGAAAATTCTATTTTGATGAGAGTAGGCTAAAAAAAATCGCAAAATAAATCGTAGGTGGTAAGCGGCTTGGTCCCATATCGATTGAATAATTTTGAAGGGGGGTTTTGGGCTAAAAATACTTTTAGGCGGATTAGATTACAGGAATAAACTCTGCGGTAACGTCTTGCCGTATTCCACAAACTCAGTAGACTCATAAACGTTTGTGTGCGTGTGTGTGTGTGTTGGAATCACACGGAACACAAAGGGTTGGAATCACACGGAACGTGGTCTACCCCGAGGCACTTTGACCAGTGTTCAACGACAGCAACAACACGATTGGAGTTTGCAATCACATGTTGTCTAATATATACCACTACAAACATCAATACATGGGTCCGAAGGGCCCACAAGCACTTGTATAGGCTAAATAGGTTAAATGAGTGAAAAAAATAACAAATTATATTATAATTACTACACAAAAGTAATTCGCAAATAACATTTACAATTATGAGGATTACTGAAATTGGAGCGTAGTGTGAGATGAGTGTGATAAAATTGGAGATTTTGGCACAATCGGAAAATGCACCTACAATGCCCAATAAATATTAAAACTGGCAAAAGTGTATCAAAAACACCTTGATAAACAAAATAAAGAGCCAGGCCACAAGACCACAAGACTTGAATTCGTGAAAATTTGGTGGAATACCAGAAAAAGTGGGGGGCCATACCCCATTGCTGGTTCAGCCACCTTTCAAAATTGCCCCCCCGGCCCATCCTGTTCCTACGCCATGTAATGTTCAATTCAACACATCCACATGAGAAGCTTGCAGCTGCTGACTTGAATTATGTACTTGGTTATCCACCACTTCATATTGAGGTTTTCAAAAAAGGTTATCGAATCCAAATTTGATGCAGGAATAAAAAAGCCGAAATTGGTTTTATTTTACGTGATGGCAACTCAACATCCAGACTTGCGCAGAGCCCAAGATTCCCAAGAGCCAATCAGAGGCTTTGCTTACATTTCTCAGCCAATCAGAGTCGAGGAATATGCCGATCGGCCGTATTTCTTTTTACCCCCAATATATAGACGTATTTATAATGCTTTGAATGGAAAATAAGGTGAGTTTTACCATTGAAATACCTTATTTATGGCATATTAGTTATTCATTCAGTGTAACTAGTTATTATAATCAGGCGCCTGGAGGGAACGCTGCTCCTGTTCCGTCAAACCTCGATTATCAGTGACCTGTTTTACAATGCCACTTTATTGGTTAATGTAGCTTTTTTATATCTTAACCCCTTGAAACCCAGAACGTAATTTCCTTGAAACCCAGAACGTATTTCCATTGTAATTTGGGTACCATTAGACGAATTTTAGTATATGTATGCAATATTTTATAGATATGACCTATTTAGTATCCTTGTCGACTAACTACTTTGGTATATTCAGTTACTTTTCGTAATTATATGGCTCGAAAACACACATTTTTTTATAACAAAGGAAAGATCTGGGCGTGAAGGAGTTAAACCGATGTGAAATTACATGAACATTCATAAAAAATAAAATATTCTACTTGAATATTTCCTTCATTCGTTCATTCCTTATATGATGATAACGATCTGCGTCTTTCTAACCACTCATACACCCAGACCACATACACAGATTTTGACACTTTCATCGATTACTAAAAATAGGACAGGGAGAGAATGGATGGTGTTGCAAGGCTCTTCCCCAAAGTAATATCGTTTTACCTCCATATTTGTACAAGGTTCCCTGGTCTCCCTTGCTACGGAATGCTTTTATCATCCCATATCATAGTCTGTTACAAAAAGCAATAAAGTAGTACAGTATGTATATGGTGTTTCCAAGATCTTCCATCCTGTCTAAGCCCGCTCCCCGCAGCCCTCCATGTTACGGGAATAGACATCTGATGCGATACATGACTTCCTATGTTTCTGTTATCGCGCTCTGCAAGGACTGCCATACTTCTTGGCACAACATATTTAGTGCCTCCTGTGAATTTTGCTCCTAATAACCCATCGGCTGCTGACCTCCATCCTATAGTGTTTCCACCTAATCCACGTCTTCCTTCCCCTTCACACGTTCTTGTACCACGTACCGCTTGTGTGTCCATCAATGCGTCACATCCTGCTTATGAAGCGCCACACCGTCGCTGTACTCGTGGTGGTGGCAACATATACCCTCTGAGCCATGAAGAACACGCACGCCGTACTCCTGGTGGTGCTGGTGCTGACGCCTGGCCCTGGAGGCTCCCCCGGCCCCGCCCTGGCCAAACACTGCCCCGCCGATATCACCATCCCGGGCCATGATGACGTGGCCAAGATTGCTTTTGAACGTAGAGAAACAACAACATACTACCTTGATGAAACCCTGTATGTGAACCCTGAGCCAGACTTCAAGGGCGTCACCCTCGCGGTGGAGGCCCTTGGAAGTGGTGGTGGGCTACACGAGGCATGGTTCCCGCTGGAGGACAACTGCTTCCAGGACAGCGCCGTGTGGTGGAAGGTGAAGTTGAAAGCGTGGGTATCCTACGACAACAGCTATTACAAACTGTCCTTCCAAGTCGAGAGTGGCGAGTGTAATTACTATTGTGTCAAGAGTGTGACCTTTGGAATTATTCGCAGCCTGCTTGTTAAGGGTCACGGTACCTCGCAGTGGAGATACACATACCTACACACAGGTTGCAGCACCTTATCGTCAAAGGAAAGGACATCCGCCACGGAGCATTCTTTTTGCAGAGCGCCGCCACCCCCACGTCCCGACAACACCTCTAGACCCACTCCAACCCCTACCACGACCACACACCCTACACGACCACACCCCTTGCCGGAGTAATAGAAACCATGTGCACAACACCCTCACCACCACTCGTGTCTACAGAGGTTGTGGCAGCGGTGGTAGCAGCGATGGTGGTGGTGCTGGTGATATTAGTGGTGGTGAACACTTGTGTTATTCGACAACAGGTGCGTGTGTGTGTGTGTGTGTGTGTTGGTATACGAAGAACTGTTTATCTGTTTGTGTCTGCCCGTTTGTCTGTCCATCCATCCTCTCTCTCTCTCTCTCTCTCTCTCTCTCTCTCTCTCTCTCTCTCTCTCTCTCTCTCTCTCTCTCTCTCTCTCTCTCTCTCTCTCTCTCTCTCTCCCTTGCGAATGAAGGTACAGTAAGTCATAGTATAGTAGTAACAATGTACTATATTCTTCCAACAGTAACTATATCTTATGACCTTACTTCCCCAAGTTGTCGACGTGAGCATCAGCAGGAACGGAAAACCACCCTTTCAGTGGGGCGAGGGTGGAGTGGGGGGGTGGGGGGGTGGGGGGAGTCATAGCTACGTGTAATGTTTTTTGTAATGTTTTTGTAATGTTAAACAAGTGACCCTCATGAACCCTTAATTAAAGTCTTGCAGCGATACTTCTGCTGGACCTGACGATGTTCCATGTGCCTTGGTCGGGTGAACGGTAATAATGGCACAGGTAATAATGGCACAGGTAAAAATGGCACGGTAAAAATAACACAGGCAAAAATGGCACAGGTAAAAATGGCACAGGTAAAAATGGCACAAGTGAAAAAATAGGAAAAAATGGCAAAACAAAAAAATATATTCACTATGGTAAACAGGACAAACAACGGCTCGAATTAGCAAACCTTTACCTCGATACACTCCCTTGCCTTGATATGACGAGAAAATAGATATTTAACAGACGTCTCTTTGTCTTATAATAAATCACAATATTGATATAACATATAACCTATTAAACATAAGGCCTAACAACCTATTGAACATAAAGAAATGATTTCCTATACTTAAATAACAAAAACCAAATAGCCCTGTATGGGTGACGAGAGATTACCAATACCCTCGCTGGCAACTCAAATTCACATTGAGATGATTCACGAGTGCGAGAAGGAAATAACCACTGATCTATATAACATGGATCGCGGATCTGGGCTAGCTGTGGCCGAGAAACTGAAGTCACCAGCCGCCATCTTGAAATAACCAAAACAAATACATGGGCCGGCCAGGCAGTGGCTGGGTGTTGGCTGCTGGCATGTGATAGCCTATATTACCACCTACTACTACTATTAACACCTACTACTACTACTACTATTACCACCTACTACTACTATTACCACCTACAACTACTATTAACACCTACTACTACTACTACTAAACTTCCAACCTAGTGCATCGTCGAACCTTCCAAGTCATTTATTTACGGTGATACACAGACAACAGGTGTGTTGCGAGGCCGTACAGGTGTGTAGTGACAGGTGTCTTGCGAGGCCGTACAGGTGTGTAGTGACAGGTGTGTTGCGAGGCCGTACAGGTGTGTAGTGACAGGTGCCTTGCGAGGCCGTACAGGTGTATAGTGACGGTGTGTTGCGAGGCCGTACAGGTGTGTAGTGACAGGTGTGTTGCGAGGCGTACAGGTGTGTAGTGACAGGTGTCTTGCGAGGCCGTACAGGTGTGTAGTGACAGGTGTGTTGCGAGGCCGTACAGGTGTGTAGTGACAGGTGTGTTGCGAGGCCGTACAAGTGTGTAGTGACAGGTGTGGTGTATGTGGTAAAGTGAGAGGCTAAGAGTGCAGTGTACAGACCTAATGAGCGAACCACCGAGTGTGGTGTGTCTGACCTAATGAGCGAACGCGCAGTTCTCGTCCACTATAACGGCGTCAGCCCCGTACCGCCGCGGCCACGGGTACGGCGCGGGCCACAGTGGTCCATAGAAGCTACTCTCGGGGATTACAGGAAGTTTAAATTAATCAAAAACCTTTGGCCTAATCAAAAAACCTTTCTTAATTAGGTATATTGAATTGAAAGTAGTTAGTTTCGTACACTGATTTTGAGTATTTTCGTACATACCTGGTGTCGTTACGTAACTCTAGTAGTCAAGTTCAACTCTGAGCTGAGTGTACGAAACGACTATGGTTTCATTTAGACTACGAAACAACTTTTGGTAATAATGGACGAGTTTCGCGGTCGTTTTAAGAGACATCAACTATTTTTTCTTGGCCTACAATAGGTGCTTGTTGCAATGGAGATAGTTTATTTTACGCAACCCCCCCAAAAAAAATAATAATATTAATGAAACCTAACCTAAACCTTATAGTTTTAATGAAACCTACCTAGCTAACCTTAAAGGTTTTAATGAAACCTAACTAGCCTTATAGGTTGTAATGAAACCTAACCTAACTTTAACCACAAGGTATATCTTTTTTTTCCTTTTTTTTTCTTCGCAAAATAAAGCTATCTCAATTAGAACAAGCACCGCTTATTAGATGATCATTTGTATCATAACCGCACTCAGGTCTGCTTCCGTTCCCCACTAATGTTAACAAGTATAAAAAAAATATACTTATATCTATATCTACCTATATAAAAAAAGTATACCATATCCACCTATATTTTTTTTTTTAACTAGTAGTTGGATGACTGGAATGGGTAGATGGATTAAGAGCGGATGGGCTGGGTGGGGAGTGGGTGTGTGTGTGGTGTGGGTGTGGGTGTCTGGGTGTGTGTGGGTGGGTGCGTGGGTGTGTGGTGGGTGCGTGCGTGTGTGTGTGGTGGGTGCGTGTGTGTGGTGGGTGGTGGGTGCGTGTGTGTGGGTGTGTGTGGTGGGTGTGGGTGTGTGTGGTGGGTGTGTGTGTGTGTGGTGGGTGTGTGTGTGTGTGGGTGGGTGTGTGTTGGTGGTGCGTGTGTGGTGTGTGGGACTGTGTGGTGTTACTCACAGGTGGAAAGATTTGCCACTTCCAGGTCCTGGTCTGTTTGTACAGGACATAGCAGCACAGCTTGGCATGACGAGGTGATAACACAGCCAGACAGCAAGCACAACTTGGCATGACGAGGCGATAACACCAGATAGACAGCAATGCGAGCCACAGAAACAAGGCTTTGTTTTGGTTACGACAAGATGGCGGACAGTTGGAACCAGTGCTGAGCCAGGCTTCCGCGATCCATGTTATATAGATCAGTGGAAATAACACGCAATGAACGAAACGCAAAGCAACGCTCAACTCTTTCAAAACAATGCCACACACCACTAGCTCATTGTTTATATGAAGTAATTGTTTATATGTGTAGTAAAATATCTATGAACTTTGATAAAACAAATGCCACACACCACTAGCTCATTGTTTATATGAAGTAATTGTTTTATAGATGCGCACGCCATCTGTTAAATAAATTCTGAACAAAATAAATGCCACACACCACTAGCTCATTGTCTATATGAAGTAATTGACAAGCTATTATAGCAGTCAAGTAGGCTACATACCATCGATCTCAGTGGCCCTACCACAACCCCATCATGGAAGTCATAGTGAGCAATAAAGGAAAAGAGAAGATTTGCTTCCAAGGATACATGTATACAAAACAGATTATAAGATCAACTACTATCAGATGGAGATGTGTTAACAGAACATCTTTTTGTAAAGGCACTATGACCACCAGCCTTGATATGACTGATCCTGTACCAGCAAATGACCACAACCACGCTCCTGATTATGCTGCTATCTCAGCTACAAAATGCATCACCAACATGAAGAGAAAAGCAGCAGAAACAGAAGATAAACCTAGCCAGATTTACAGCAATAACCTGGATGACTTATCAGCTGAAGGAAAGGCGTTACTTCCAAGTGAGGACATCATAAAGAGAACTTTGCGTAACCAAAGATCAAAACTATATCCACCAGTACCAGAAAGACTTGAGGATCTGAAACTTACTGGAGAATGGACAACTACTGCAGCTCCCGAGCCAAAGTCATTCCTGTTCTTTGACAATGGACCAGACACTGAAAACCGTATCATTGCGTTTGGTTCTGATGAATCATTGCGGTTACTTGCTTCTGCTGATACATGGCTGATGGATGGCAACTATGCAATGGCTTCACTAGGATTTCTACAGCTTTATGTAATACGCGTCCCAATTGGTAATACTGCAGTTTCTACTGGTTTTGCTTGTCTGCAGACTAAAGCACAAGATACATATGAAACCCTGTTGCAAGCAGTCATGGATCACTGCCACGAGATTGAGCTCTACCCAGACCCAACAACCATAATTGTTGACTTCGAGCAGGCGGTCATCCAAGCTATCAACAAGGTTTTTGGACCGGAAACACGCATACAAGGCTGCTTCTACCACCTGACTCAGAGTACCTGGAGAAAAATACAGAACCTTGGCCTGACCAACCACTACAAAGAGAGTGATGACTTTCGTCAATTCTGTGGACAGATCGACTCACTGGCATTTTTACCAGTTGAAGATGTTCCAGTGGGAATGAGGCTACTCAAGACTAGATGTCCTGAAGAGGCAGCTCCCTTGCTAGAGTACTTCGACCAAACCTATGTTTCTGGTACATATCTTCAGAGAAGAAGACGGAACCCCCAGCCAGGCATTCCATCAGTAAACCTTCGGCGCATTCCAGCAAGATTTCCTCCAGAACTTTGGAACGTACATCAAGCTACCATGAATGACTGTCCTAGAACCAACAACCTATGTGAAGGCTGGAACAACAAATTTTTTCATCTTGTTGGATACCAGCACCCATCTATCTGGAAACTTATAAGAACGATTCAGAAGGAAGAGGCTGTTGTGAGTGCAGTGATTGCAAAGGACACAGTTGGTGAACCACCCAGGAAGAAAACAAAGAAAGTATATGTTGATCTACAACAAAGACTAAAGAATTTATGCAAAGACTACACAGAAGGAAGGAAAAACCTTGATCAAGTGTTACGTGGACTTGGTCACAACATAAGATTCTAGTTATTAAGATTCTGTTTTTAAAAGTTGATATAACAGTGTTCTCATGCCTGAACAATGTTCCTACACGATTTTTAATTTGATATATATATTTCAATAAACGGATCACCTGAAGATCCGTCACCCCAGAATGTCCACCTGAAGATCCGTCACCCCAGGATATCCCACCTGAAGATCCGTCACCCCAGGATATCCCACCTGAAGAACCGTCACCCCAGCCCACAGTGAATGTAATTCATAAAATTATGATAACAAATATATTCCTTCTGTGTTATGCATCTTCCGAGAATGCATCTTCTGAAATTCGAGAACGAGCAAAAGAAGGATCCAATTCTTATAGACTTAGTGATTTGTATACTTCAGCAGTCTTTTTTTGGAATTTCCATAGAAAAACTAATCCTTCGATCTGAGTATTTTTGTCAAATTCATCCAGTTTCCAAGTATCACACTACTTCACGCTTTAAAGTCTGTTTTGTTGCAGCCACCGAATAACCTTAGTGGAATCATCAAACAACAGTGGTAAGACGGTAGTTTAGAAGGTATTGCGTGCCATGGTCGACTGTCTCCTATGACTTATATTTTTTAGTCAACTTTTTTTTATATAGTCCTCCTACCTGACTGGAGGGTCCTGACTCCTACCTGACTGGAGGGTCCTGACTCCTCCCTTTTACCCATTTGAACTGACCTCATTTGGAAAGTGAAGTCAGTTCAAGTCTTGACCCCACCTAAAGATCCGTCACCCCAGGATATCCCACCTGAAGATCTGTCACCCCAGGATATCCCACCTGAAGATCCGTCACCCCAGGATATCCCACCTGAAGATCCGTCACCCCAGGATATCCCACCTGAAGATCTGTCACCCCAGGATATCCCACCTGAAGATCCGTCACCCCAGGATATCCCACCTGAAAATCTGTCACCCCAGGATATCCCACCTGAAGATCCGTCACCCCAGGATATCCCCCCGGTAAGGAAGAAACCGTCACCCCAGGATATCCCACCTGAAGATCCGTCACCCCAGAATATCCCACCTGAAGATCCGTCACCCCAGGATATCCCACCTGAAGATCCGTCACCCCAGGATATCCCACCTGAAGATCCGTCACCCTGCCAAACTCTGGGGTGACGGATCTTCAGGTGATCCCAAAAAAATTATTGTAGTTGTGCCATTTTTCCTATTTTCTCACTTGTGCCATTTTTACCGTGCCATTTTTACCGTGCCATTTTTACCGTGCCATTTTTACCGTGCCATTTTTACCGTGCCATTTTTACCGTGCCATTTTTGCCTGTGCCATTTTTACCTGTGCCATTTTTACCGTGCCATTTTTACCGTGCCATTTTTGCCTGTGCCATTTTTACCTGTGCCATTATTACCTAAATTCGCCTTGGTTGATTAAGGGAGATTTCCATTAATCGACCAAGCCATGTGCATTGCTCCGTCATCTGTTCGTATCAGAAGGGTAGGTAGTGTAGTAGTAGATAGTAGTAGTAGTAGTAGTAGTAGTAGTAGTAGTAGTAGTAGTAGTAGTAGTAGTAGTAGTAGTAGTAGTCAGGGGGGTTTCATAGTAGTAGTAATAACACTATTTTCCTGCCCACATGTAGATGTAACAATGCGAATCCGGAGGTCAGAAACATCCCCTGAAGAACACGTCGTCATCAACAGCCAGTATGTTTTATGTAACTTTTGTAGACTTTACTAAGGCTTATGATTTAGTGAGCAGAGGAAAGCTATTTCAGGTGTTAAGAAGATTAGGGTGTGGGATGGTAATGATAGGAGCATTGATGAGTATGTATTGTTTAACTGAGAGTATTATAGGTACTGCTATTGTCACTGCTACACTGGGTCTTAGGCAAGGTTCCCCGACTTCCTGTCTCCTCTTTATTGTCTACATTAATGACCTGATTAAATCACTGAAAGAAAACAGCCCAAATGACGGATTTCTGGAATGGTTACACAGTCTGGTATTAATGGACGATACTGTATTATTAGCTACCACCCGGGACACCATGTTAACCAAAGTAAAGTTATTGGAATAATATTGTAACCAATATGGTATGATAATTAACTCTGACAAAACATTTTTGTTTTGTTATAAATGGCACCGCGGCAGACCGACAACCGCTGCACGTGAACTCTGTGGTGATCGATTACTGCCAACAATATACTTACCTGGGCTCAGTGTTTACCAGCGACGGGTCGGTGTCTTCGGCAGTCAAGTTACACGCGAAAGCTAAAATTGGTCATGTTCTAAAGTACGTTTCCTTCGTAAATAAAAACAACGACATCCCTTTTATAGTGAAGCGGCAGGTGCTTGACGCGGCTCTAATGTCAGCTTTATCATACTTTTGTGAGTCGTGGCTGAGCGCGGATCTAAAACCAATCACCAAACTGTACAACTGGGTAATTAAACAAATGCTTGGCGTGCGTAAGAACACCGCTAGTGATATTTGCTACGCCGAGGCAGGCTACCCGTCGCTCCCCGATCTAATCTATAATAATATAAGCGAAAGTGTGTGTGTCTGTGTGTCTGTGTGTGTGTCCGCGATAGGTGCCGCCCCCAGTGCCCCAATCCCACCATATTGCACAGTTTTGGAACTGGGTCGACCAGGAGCACATTTTAAGCCCACGTATGAGATGATCCGATCACTTTTTTTATTTTTTTATTTTTAGTAACCTATTAGCGAGAATTGTGAAAAAAAAAAGTGGGTTGCGAGAATTGAGGAAACCTTGATGTAGGGTGATGGGTAATGGGTGAGTGAATGGGTGGGGTGATGGGTAATGGGTGTGGGGTGATGGGTGAGTGAATGGGTGGGGGGTGGGGGGTTGGGGGTGATGGGTGATGGGTGAGGGAATAGGTGGGGGGTGATGGGTAATGGGTGAGTGAATGGGTGTGTGGTGATGGGTAATGGATGAGTAAATGGGTGGGGGGTGATGGGTAATGGGTGAGTGAATGGGTGGGGGGTGATGGGTAATGGGTGAGTGAATGGGTTGGGGGTGATGTGAATGGGTTGGCGTTAATACATACATTTCTACATCTATGATTTCAGGAAAGTTAGAAGGGGCTATCTGGAGAGTCTGTGTTTGGTGGGCCGAAGGCCCACCAATAGCCCTCCGCAGGAGCTAGCCAAAAAGTCCGCCCGGAGGGCGGCTTTGCGGCTAGTAAGATATAAACAACACAAATTCTTTTACAATATGTGGAGAGAACGTAATGGTATGAGTGATGACCCACTACAATTTGCAATCGTTACTGCAATACAGAGCAACAGCCCGGTGGGAAAATTAGTCAATGAATTCATAGACAGAGAAGTACCTCACTGGGACACACTCATGATAAATGTATATGATAAAATCACTAGGGCCCAGTCATCGAGATTTCATACATTTAAAGACATAAATCCTATATTGGCAGTACATGCAGTGTATAAGGGGAGACACACGATTAAAGAACACTATCGGAGGGCATTTACACAGTTCCGGGTATCTGGCCACAACTTGTGCATCGAGACTGGCCGCTGGAACAGGCGCGGGCGCGGACGTCTCCCGCCCGAGGAAAGACTGTGTGAGTGTGGACAGATACAGACGGAGCTTCATGTGGCCCAGCACTGCCCCCTATCCCAGGGTATCAGGGAGGCCTACCAATTCACTACATTGGAGGACATTTTCTCGGAAAGGTTCACGAGCCAGGTGCAGTGTAAAATAATCTACGAAATATTGGAAATATATAAGTAGTGGTAATTGATCTGTTTGATTTAGAATTTTATGTTTGAATTGTAGTCTTATCTATTCAGGATCCTTCGCTTGTTATTTCATGTATTTGTAGCTGCTCTTACGTTTAGTCATTTATAGTGGTATTGTATTGTCTTTTAATTCGATTATGCTATTTTAACTGTTTAAACTTTGTGTTAAGCTAATTATTTGGTATAGGTTCTTTTTACTTTTTACTTTAAATGTTTGTATTTTATTGCCTTTTATTGCGCAAGTGGGATTTGTATCTATATACATTATTTTAGTATTATGGGTAAAGTTGTTGTTTTTTTCTTTGTTTCTTTGTTTTGTTATGTCAAGTCTTCTTGTTTTGCAAATGTTGTTTTTTATGGTTTATATATAGACCACGGACCATGATAAAATTGCCGCATCGTATATTTGTATTTTTTGTGGTCAATAAATATCTAATCTAATCTAATCTAATCTATGAACCCTTTGAAAACTTTCGGCCCCAAAATTAGGGCACAATACTATCAGGTGTAAACTAATGTGGTGTGTATCGCAAAACTATAAGCTAGCCGCCCAAAAGAACGATTGCAATCCACGCAGCGGACTTGCCAGCTTTCAAGGCGGGCAAATATAGGCTAAATAGGCTAAATGTGTGAAAAAAAGAACAACCTATATTATAACTGCTACACAAAAGTAATTCGCAAATAACATTTATAATTATGAGGATTAGTGAAATTGGAGTGTAGTGTGAGATGAGTGTGAGAAAATTTGAGATTTTGGCACAATCGGAAAATGCACCTACAATGCCCAATAAATCTTAAATCTGGCAGAAGTGTATCAAAAAGACAATGATAAGCAAAATAAAGAGCCATGCCACAAGACTTGAATTCGTGAAAATTTGGTGGAATACCAGAAAAAGGGGGGGGGGGGGGGGGGGCCATACCCCATTCCTGGTTCAGCCACCTTTCAAGATTGCCCCCCCGGCCCATCCTGTTCCTACGCCATGTAATGTTCAATTCAACACATCCACATGAGAAGCTTGCAGCTGCTGACTTGAATTATGTACTTGGTTATCCACCACTTCATATTGAGGTTTTCAAAAAAGGTTATCGAATCCAAATTTGATGCAGGAATAAAAAAGCCGAAATTGGTTTTATTTTACGTGATGGCAACTCAACATCCAGACTTGCGCAGAGCCCAAGATTCCCAAGAGCCAATCAGAGGCTGTGCTTACATTTCTCAGCCAATCAGAGTCGAGGAATATGCCGATCGGCCGGATTTCTTTTTACCCCCAATATATAGACGTATTTATAATGCTTTGAATGGAAAATAAGGTGAGTTTTACCATTGAAATACCTTATTTATGGCATATTAGTTATTCATTCAGTGTAACTAGTTATTATAATCAGGCGCCTGGAGGGAACGCTGCTCCTGTTCCGTCAAACCTCGATTATCAGTGACCTGTTTTACAATGCCACTTTATTGGTTAATGTAGCTTATTTAACCCTTTGAAACACAGAACGTAATTTCTTTGAAACCCAGAACGTAATTTCCTTGAAACCCAGAACGTAATTTCTTTGAAACCCAGAACGTAATTTCCTTGAAACCCAGAACGTAAATTCATTGTAATTTGGGTACCATTAGACGATTTTTAGTGAATATATGCAATATTTTATAGATATGACCTGTTTAGTATCCTTGTCGACTTACTAATTTGGTATATTCAGTTACTTTTCGTAATTATATGGCTCGAAAACACACAATCTTTTTATAGCAAAGGAAAGATCTGGGCGTGAAGGGGTTAAGCCGATGTGAAATTACATGAACATTCATATATAATAAAATATTCTAGCTGAATATTTCCTTCATTCGTTCATTCCTTATACGATGATAACGATTTGCGTCTTTCTAACCACTCATACACCCAGACCACATACACAGATTTTGACACGTTCATCGATTACTAAAAAAAGGACGGGGAGAGAATGGATGGTGTTGCAAGGCTCTTCCCATGGTAATATCGTCTTACCTCCATATTTGTACAAGGTTCCCTGGTCTCCCTTGCTACGGAATGCTATTATCATCCCATATCATAGTCTGTTACAAAAAGCAATAAAGTACAGTAGTACAGTACATATATGGTGTTTCCAAGATCTTCCATCCTGTCTAACCCCGCTCCCCGCAGCCCTCCATGTTACGGGAATAGACATCTGATGCGATACGTGACTTCCTATGTTTCTGTTATCGCGCTCTGCAAGGACTGCCATACATCTTGGCACAACATATTTAGTGCCTCCTGTGAATTTTGCTCCTAATAACCCATCGGCTGCTGACCTCCATCCTATAGTGTTTCCACCTAATCCACGTCTTCCTTCCTCTTCACACGTTCTTGTACCGCGTACCGCTTGTGTGTCCATCACTGCGTCACATCCTGCATATGACACGCCACACCGTCGCTGTACTCGTGGTGATGGCAACATATACCCTCTGAGCCATGAAGAACACGCACGCCGTACTCCTGGTGGTGCTGGTGCTGACGCCTGGCCCCGGAGGCTCCCCCGGCCCCGCCCTGGCCCAACGCTGCCCCGCCGATATCACCATCCCGGGCCATGATGACGTGGCCAAGATCGCTTCTGTACGTAAAGAAACAACAACAGACTTCCTTGATGAAACCCTGTATGTGAACCCTGAGCCAGACTTCAAGGGCGTCACCCTCGTGGTGGAGGCCCTTGGAAGTGGTGGTGAGCTACACGAGGCATGGTTCCCGCTGGGGAACAAGTGCTTCCCGACAGCGCCGTGTGGTGGAAGGTGGAGTTGTATTCGTGGGTATCCAAGAGCCAAAACCACAACGGCAAACACGACCTGTTCTTTCAAGTTGAGAATGGCGAGTGTAAATTTCTCTTGTGCCAAGATTGGGACCTTTCGAAATGTTCGCAGGCTGCTTGTTAAAGGTCACGGTACATCGCAGTGGAGACGCACATACCTACACCCAGACCCGCGGCACCTTATCGCCAAAGGAAAGGACCTCCCCCCAAAAGTCTTCCTTCCTGCAGTGCGCCGCCATCCCCAAGGACTTTATTCCCACGTCCCGACAACACCTCAGGCCTACTCCAAACCCCAGCCTCGACCACACCACCTATAACAGAGGTTTTGGCGCGGTGGTAGCAGCGATTGTGGTGGTGGTGGGGATAGTAGTGGTGGTTTATTTCGGCCGATTCTTTAAACGTGGACTTCGGCTAACCTAAGACTAACCGTGGCTTTAGCAGGCATTTCCGTTTTCTAAACATTTTCCGGGGGGATTAGTCTTAAGTTGGTCTAAAACTAACGAGAATAGTATTGGAAATGTTAGACACCCCGGACCCTGTCCAACACTTGAGTCTAATGATATTTACGATACTATGCCAATGCCCATGCTAAGACAAAATAGCGGTATTGTCAATGCTCTGTTGGGCAAAATATGAGTGTATATACATGCGTCTACTGCAGATTATGAAGCATCTGAAATATTTTTTTAAAGACCGCGTTTGGCGCCCTACGAAATCTGGGTTTGTTTATCTCTCCTCGCCCGCCGAGTCCAGACTATCAGCAATATAATAGTCACTCACTTATACGACTATACAGCAGCACTTGCATTTAATTAATGGAAACAGAGGAGACATTTATTCTCTTTTTGGTCATAATAGTCTAGTCTACGCTAACAGCGGTTCCTTACATCCCTCTACGGGGAGGCCACGGCAGAAGTCTCCCATTTCCACACATCTATCCACCTCGGCAGGGATGCTCGAAAATCCCTCGTAAGGGACAACTTACGAGTGTATTATGGCTACAATAACCTTACGAGGGTGGGCTGAGGGAGATGCCCGTACCGAGCCGTCACCGGCCTCTTTCGGAAATCGTACCGCGGACGCTTATTTAACCTAAATAACTCTACAAAACTTAACACAAACCTATCATAAACCTTACCTAACCTAAACCAGACCTAAACATAACTTAACCTAAACCTAAAAACTATGTTTGCCGGTGTTGAGCTAAGATCGGCTGATTTCCGAAATAGGGCCGATTTTAGCTCACTCGCCAGAATGTTACGATAATACATAGCTGCCACATTAGCCTTTCAGCGTAATATTCTCCCACTGATTACTACAGAGACGTACCCAGGGTATACCTTGATGCGCTGATCATAGGTTCGAGTCTTGCGTGCCCGAAATTAGTATCTATAGACCACTGCTGGCCCTCGCCGTACGTATGCCGTATCCGTGGCCCTGGCGGTACTCTGTTGTAGTGGACGAGAACTGCGCGTTCGCTCTTTAGGTCAGACAAGACACACGGGGGGGCTAACACCTCACTGTGACACACGTGACACTTGTGTGCAAGGATAGTATAACTTTATAATATCCTTGCTTGTGTGTATACGTGCGTGTGTACTATATATACTTATATAGTACGTCAGACATTTGATACCACCACCACCACGGATCATTATAGCGGCCAAACTTGTATGATGAACTATACGTTTTGATTCAAGAAGTCGACCGATATATATATTTAATATATAGGGTTTGCCCTGATATGAATTTCAACTATCAACTAGTGATTAAGGCATCATTAGTTGTGCAACTAAATAATAACTATAACATGACCATGACAATCTTTACTCCCAATAATGGGAAGAGCTATGAAGATCAAGGAAAATGTGGGTAAAAAAGTGAATAAATGAAGAATATAGGTTCATATATGGTATGGTGTGTTTTGTTGTTCTCGGTAGCAGGGCGCGGAGACAAATGACTTCCGCTCTCCGTCCCCCAATATATGATCTCCCTGGTTCAGGGCTGCCAACCCAAACGCAGTCGTGGATCAAACATAAGACTATGTTAGCTCTCCAAGATGGTGTCTAAAGAACGCGTTCGTGGCATTGGTACCACTAGAGTCTAACATGGAAGCTCCACGTTAGACTCTCCCTAGTCCAAGTTTAAAAAAGCGGCCGAATGTGTGTTAATCGGCGTGCTCGGGCGACAACAGGTGCGTGTGTGTGTGTGTGTGTGTATTGGTAATTTGGTATACGAATGTCTGTTTACCTGTATGTGTCTGTCCGTCTGTCTGTCCATCCTCTCTCTCTCTCTCTCTCTCTCTCTCTCTCTCTCCTCTCTCTCTCTCTCTCTCTCTCTCTCTCTCTCTCTCTCTCTCTCTCTCTCTCTCTCTCCCTTGCGAATGAAGGTACAGTACGTCATAGTAGTAGTAACAATGTACTATATCCTACCCACAGTAACTATATCTTATGACCTTGCTTCCACAAGTTATCGACGTGAGCATCAGCAGGAACGGAGAACCACCCTTTCAGTGGGGCAGGGGTGAAGGGGGGGAGTCACAGCTACTCGTAATGTTATTTTTCACACGTAACCCTCATGAACCTTTAAAGTCTTGCAGCGATACCTCTGCTGGACCTGACGATGTTCCATGTGCCTTGGTCGATTAAGGGAGATTTCCATTAATCGACCAAGCCATGTGCATTGCTCCGTCGTCTGTTCGTATCAGAAGGGGTAGTAGTAGTAGTAGTAGTAGTAGTAGTAGTAGTAGTAGTAGTAGTAGTAGTAGTAGTAGTAGTAGTAGTAGTAGTAGTAGTAGTAGTAGTGGAGGGGGGGTTCATAGTAGTAGTAATAACACTATTTTCCTGCCCACAGATGTAACAATGCGAATCCGGAGCACAGAAACATCGCCTGAAGAACACGTCGTCATCAACAGCCTGTATGAACCCTTTGAAAACTTTCGGCCCCAAAATTAGGGCACAATACTAACAGGTGGGTGTAAATCAAGGCCGAAGTCAGCCAAGCTGCGCCCATAAGTTAATCCTTTTCCCTGTTCTTGTGCTCACTGACGTCACGGAGTAGAGCGATCGAGGGGTCGAGGGTAGTTTGCCCGCCACTTCATCTCTGTCCCTCTATTTTCGGTGTCGTCAGCATGTCCCTCCCATTAAGTGTTCACGTGGACAAAATTCCCTAGGGACGGCTGGTGGGCCGACCTTCCTTTCTTTGCCTTGGTGGTGTGTATCGGTGTGTATTTGTGACAAATGTGGTGTGTATCGCGAAACTGAGCTAGCCGCCCAAAAGAACGATTGCAATCCACGCAGCAGACTTGCCAGCATTCAAAGCGGGAAAATCTATAGGCTAAAAGTGTGAAAAAAATAACAAACTATATTATAATTGCTACACAAAAGTAATCCGCAAATAACATTTACAATTATGAGGATTACTGATATTGGAGTGTAGTGTGAGATGAGTGAGAAAATTGAAGATTTTGGCACAATCGGAAAATGCACCTTCAATGCCCAATAAATATTAAATCTGGCAGAAGTGTATCAAAAAGACAATGATAAACAAAATAAAGAGCCATGCCACAACACTTGAATTCGTGAAAATTTGGTGGAATACCAGAAAAAGGGGGGGGGGGGGGCCATACCCCATTGCTGGTTCAGCCACCTTTCAAAATTGCCCCCCCGGCCCATCCTGTTCCTACGCCATGTAATGTTCAATTCAACACATCCACATGAGAAGCTTGCAGCTGCTGACTTGAATTATGTACTTGGTTATCCACCACTTCATATTGAGGTTTTCAAAAAAGGTTATCAAATCCAAATTTGATGCAGGAATAAAAAAGCCGAAATTGGTTTTATTTTACGTGATGGCAACTCAACATCCAGACTTGCGCAAAGCCCAAGATTCCCAAGAGCCAATCAGAGGCTGTGCTTACATTTCTCAGCCAATCAGAGTCGAGGAATATGCCGATCGGCCGGATTTCTTTTTACCCCCAATATATAGACGTATTTATAATGCTTTGAATGGAAAATAAGATGAGTTTTACCATTGAAATACATTATTTATGGCATATTAGTTATTCATTCAGTGTAACTAGTTATTATAATCAGGCGCCTGGAGGGAACGCTGCTCCTGTTCCGTCAAACCTCGATTATCAGTGACCTGTTTTACAATGGCACTTTATTGGTTAATGTAGCTTTTTTATATCTTAACCCCTTGAAACCCAGAACGTAATTTCCTTGAAACCCAGAACGTAATTTCCTTGAAACCCAGAACGTAATTTCCTTGAAACCCAGAACGTAAATTCCATTGTAATTTGGGTACCATTAGACGATTTTTATTGAATATATGCAATATTTTATAGATATGACCTGTTTAGTATCCTTGTCGACTAACTAATTTGGTATATTCAGTTACTTTTCGTAATTATATGGCTCGAAAACACACAATCTTTTTATAGCAAAGGAAAGATCTGGGCGTGAAGGGGTTAAACCGATGTGAAATTACATGAACATTCATAAATAATAAAATATTCTAGTTGAATATTTTCTTCATTTGTTCATTCCTTATACGATGATAACGATCTGCGTCTTTCTAACCACCCATACACCCAGACCACATACACAGATTTTGACACGTTCATCGATTGCATAAAAAAAAAAAAAAAAAAAAAAAATTCTTTTGACTTGCATTCAGCTAAAGATGAGACGCAAGAAAAGCATTACTCATCCCTCCCTCGCAGCCTCCCACGTGCAGGCTACCCTCTTCCCTTACCTAGCCAAGGCGCACGTGGGAGGAGTCTCCTAATACGGCAGCCACGAGCGCCTTCCTACACCGATAGTTCCGCCTCACACCACCAAGAGAGTGACGTCATGTTAGCCCCTTGAGACCCATAACGTAATTTTCATTGTAATTTGACCACCATTAGATGATTTTTAATGAATATATGCAATGTTTTATAGATATGACCTGTTTAGTATCCTTGTCTACTAGCTAATTTGGTATATTCAGTCACTTTTCGAAATGTTATGGCTAACAACAGACAATTTTTTATAGCAAAGGAAAGATCTGGGCGTGAAGGGGTTAAACACTAACTGTACTTGCTGTTCCTTGTAGACACCTGCCGGCGACTGCGACACCCACACTGGTATGTGAAAGTTCAGTTACAGCGTCAGGTGACATTTACAATACATGAACGCTAGATAAACGACTTTCATCACTTGGAAAGCATCTCGAAGTAAAAATAGAATCACGATGTCGCTTGATTGCACCGAATATTAACATTTCCTTTCACGATGTTAATGACTGGTGATAAAACGCAAAGTAATAACCTTTTTCCTTAATTTTCCTTTTTTTTATTCCGTAGTTTATCTTTTCCCGAGTAAGCTGAAAACACTTCAAGGATGAATCAGCATCTTCCTTGATTCCTCCGAGAGATCCCAAGACAAGCAGCACTAATTCTAACTCGCGGCATTTGAAATTTTGGAATAAGTCTATTTTCTTTATAATGTTTGCAAAGCATTCACTTTTGTCTGAAAATTTTCTTCTTCAGTGCAATTTCCATCCTCATGCCGCCACAACCCTTTCATCATTCGCAACACAATGAAAACCCTCTCAATACTTCACGTCCTTCGTTATAACACCTTCTAAAACCCTCCCAATACTTCACGTCCTTCGTTATAACACCTTCTAAAACCCTCCCAATACTTCACGTCCTTCGTTACAACACCTTCTAAAACCCTCCCAATACTTCACGTCCTTCGTTACAACACCTTCTAAAACCTTCCCAATACTTCACGTCCTTCGTTATAACACCTTCTAAAACCTTCCCAATACTTCACGTCCTTCGTTACAACACCTTCTAAAACCTTCCCAATACTTCACGTACTTCGTTATATCATCTTTTAAAACACACCATCTACGCTATTTCCTTAACACAGCCATTTCTTCAAAGCACTCTGCACTTCGCAATTCAACAACACAGCATGCACCTTCGCAACACTTACTATCATGCAAGACATCATGACAGCCATCGAACTAACACAAAATCCATTATCACAATACTGTCATCCATGTCAAAAGAAAACCTGCAATATTCAGACCCTTTCTTACAACACAACATCCACCACATTATATACTTAGCAACACAACACGCACACACTACTATGATTCTCTTCTCGCAACGCAACAACATCCACACTTCCATTTCCTTCCTGGCAACACAGTATTTCACCCTTCGTCAATTATGCACATTTGACATACGACTATTTTTCTCAGTCATATTGTTCATTGACACTATCACAACACAAAATGATAATGATTGAAGCATAAATAGATCATGTAAATTCTCAAAAACATCAAAACATAAAAGAAAAAGAAAATAACTTCAAAATTCAATACGTAGTCATAAAATATCGTTGAATCGTCGTATAATTGAGTGATGATAATAGCATCACTCAATACGATAAAACACAAATGAAACGAAACACATAAAAATCTAAAAGTTATAGAAAACTGGCAATAAAGCATCGTTAGGTTATTTCATGAAGAGTAGTATCAGTGAGCGTTAGAACATGTCTCAACACGCTACAGCAAGGAACAGAGGGAGGAAGAGGAGCGGAAAGGGGACTCGAATATTAGGTAAGAGAGCTGGTGGCTGCCTCTGATTATTACCTTTCAGAACCATGATCACACGCACCATCCTGCCGCCTGACCCGCCGAGCCGCGACTGAACCCGGGTGTTGTGTGTGTGTGTGTGTGTGTGTGTGTGTGTGTGACGTCATCATGTGACCCCGTCTGTCTTGTCTCAAGCGTCAAGGTCAAAGGAAATATATCAATAGATGTCGCTTATCCCACATTTTCCTTGTGTGTGTGTGTGTGTGTGTGTGTGTGTGTGTGTGTGTGTGCGCGCGCGTGTGTGTATGTGTGTGCGTGCGCGCGTATGTGTCTGTCTGTGCGTATGTGTGTGTGTGTGTATGTGTGTGTGTGTGTGTGTGTGTGTGTGTGTGTGTGTGTGTGTGTGCGTGTGAGGAGAAAAAAAGTGAGAGATAAACACACACACACACACACACACACACACACACACACACACACACACACAGGACAGAAGGCCGGGCAGCAGTAGGAGTGAAGTCAGTGAGGAACGCACCAAGGATAATATACAAGCCTCTATATATTATCCCTGGAACACACCCTGCACTTTTTTTTATTTCTCTTTTTAAGGGGACGGAGATTAGTTTTTCTACCAATATGAATATATGATGCTTTGTCATAGTGCGGCTCCACGACTCGCCTCCTGACGGAACGAAAATAATTCTTGCTCATCGTAAAGGCCCACGCAGATACCCTCCCTTCCCCTAGGTCAACGTGTGTGTGTGTGTGTGTGTGTGTGTGTGTGTGTGTGTGTGTGTGTGGGAGTGTGTGTGGGAGTGTGTGTGTGTGTGTGTGTGTTTGTGTGAGTGTGTGTGAGTGTGTGTGTGTGTGTGTGTGTGTGTGTGTGTGTGTGTGTGTGTGAGTGTGTGTGACTGTGTGTATGTGTGTTTGTGTGTGTGTGTGTGTGTGTGTGTGTGTGTGTGTGTGTGTGTGTGTGTGTGTGTGTTTTTCCTGTAAACTAACCTTGAAAACTAGACTATTGAAAATTTCATCACAACAGAAAGCCAGGTAAAGAGAGAAGCGTGGCCGCGGAAACACACACTCTCGGCAGGAACACGCGAGGGTCAGCACCGGTTCTCCTCCTCCTCCTAATCTTCACCTTCACCATTTCCTTCCTCGCTACTCCTCTTCTCCTTTCCTTCCCTCCCTTCTTCCCCATTTCCTTCCTCGCCTACTCCTCTACTCCTTGCCTTCCCTCCCTTCCTCCCCATTTCCTTCCTAGCCTACTCCTCTTTTCCTTGCCTTCCATCCCTACTTCCCCATTTCCTTCCTAGTCTACTCCTCTTTTCCTTGCCTTCCCTCCCTTCTTCCCCATTTCCTTCCTCACCTACTCCTCTTCTCCTTGTCTTCCTTCCCTCCTCCTCATATCAAGCTCTTTCCTTCTCCATCTGGTCTCACTTTATTTTTGCTTCTATTCCCACCTTTGCTACGTCTTTCTGTCCTCCTTTTCGTTCTCTTATTCTGAATCAAATATTAGTTTTAGCAGGATCATAGATTAAAGATTTGATTTTCATGTCAATGTTTTCTTTGTTGTTTGTTCCTCCTCCACTTCCTCATCCTTGTCCTCCTCTTGTTCTCTTCCTCTTCCTCTTCCCTCCCCCTATACCTCCTTTCCCCATTTACTCCCTCTCCTTATCATCATTATCATAATCGGTAAACAAAATACGTACAAAATATGCAAAGTGTGGATCAATAGTATAATAAGGGTGAAAAAAAAATTAGCAACAAAGTGAAACAAATAGATCATGGGTAGCTAGCTGACAGGAAGCCGCAAGTTCGTGTGTGAGGAAAGGTAACAAGTAGGAACTTAATCAAATATACACAGTCGACATGGCAAAATATACGAGACAGAGGAGAGGAGATGTAGGAAACCTCATGACCAATAAACTTCAGTGGTCTGGCAGGATTCCTCATAGTGAGTCATAAACTTGATCTTATGTAAGACTTGAACTCAGACACATGGCCGCACTCCACCTCAGTTTATATGATACACCCTCGGTCTCCCTGGCCAGTCAAGTGTTACAACATCACGACCACGGTCTTTAGATACTGATCACGACATTCATGATATCTCGCTCCACTCAAGATCGAAAGCTAGATCAGTCATGTGAAGAGTGGGAAGTGGGCACTTGTGATTTTGGAGGGGACACGCGCATGGACATCAATGGCGGGATTTCAGGTCGAGGGTGGACACCATCGATTTTGGAGGGGACACACGCATAGGACATCAATGGCGGGATTTGACATCGGGGTGCTGCCGTCCGTGATTTTGGAGGAGACATGCGCGTAAACACCAAGGGCGTGCACATGTTTTGGAATCGGGTAGTGCAGAGTACCAATAGACATCCCAGAAATGTGTCACATCAATCAATGAACAACACAAGTCGTATCCTAGAAACTAGACTAGTCTTATCGTGGAGGGCGATCTGCACTGAAACAAAGGGTCGCCGTCTGACCCTTACAGGGTCACACCGTTTGTTTTGCATCACCTAACAATACATCCATGTAACATTATCATCTATAAGATCAATGCAATACTGTTACCCTCATGCATTGATATTATTTGTTGACGCTGTGATTTGCGGGGACTTCAAAATAAAAATTTGTGAGGACTTGATAAATACAATTTTCTAAAACTCTTTGAAAGACACGATAAGTAAACCATTTCCCACCTAATCGTTACGTTTTTTTAAGATGTTATATAACTTCTAAGAATTAATTAGCACACAGTGTTTAGCACGGGCCAGGCAAGGCGGCAGCAACCCTCATATAAGCATTGTCGTAATGATCAATGACAGTATTGGGAAAGCATTTGCCCACGCGCTGACCTTCCAGTATAAGATGGACAAAGGGTATGAATTCCCGCATTAGGGTTTCCATGCCGGAATTAAATACTCAATAATGATAGTTACAGATCCGCTATATGTATAACTCGGTGCTTCCCTCCCTCCCTAGGCTGTGCTGCCTCCAGCCTCATGGGCTTGCCTGGCTGCGTGAACACCTTAACAATGTGTATACTGATCATGATAAAAGTGCTGACGATGATGATAATAATAATAATGATAATGATATTAATAATATTAATAATAATAATAATAATAATGATAAAAATAAAAATATATAATATACCCCAGCCCAGCTCAGCCCACCCCACCAATGGCTATGTTTAACAACCATACGACTACTAAGTACAGTCAGTAGGCTATTACCACATTTGTAGTATTTATTGTATACATAGTGATCCTACTGCTGTTTGTCCGGGGTTTATAGGACTTTGTTTAAATACTTTGTTAATTTGTGTACTTTGTTAAATAGTACGGGGTTTAATGTACTTTGTTTAAATACTTTGTTAAATAGTACGGGGTTTAATGTACTTTCATCCTATTTACCATTGGCCCTGCCACCACGGGTACGCGAAGGTTGTGTGCAGGCGGGCGCAAGGTAAAGATATGCTACCATATCTTTACCTTGGGCGGGCGTATATATGCTGGAGGACACGTGAAGGTCTCGGGACAGAGGGAGGTGCACCCACATTAATATTTCAGAGCCTTGTGATTGATCGGCGGCAGTGGGTCGGGCGCGGTTGTAACACGCCTATAATGTGCGTAACATCAGAACCACGAAGTTACAATGTTGGCAGGATGCGAAAATAGTGAGAATACGAATATAAAAGTTCCATGTCCTCGAAAATCTGAGGCATATTGTATAGCATTTCCTGCTTCACTTAGGCACTACATCGTTTCATTCATATACACTGTGAAGTATCGTGTTACAACCAGAACTTTCTCAAAATATGAAATTGATAAGACGAAAACGTTTAGCACAATGTATCACTGAAATCCCCAATAAAAATATATAGAGTTCGTCACATGAGACCTTGGAGAGAAAAAATAGTACACATATTAAACAAATATAACCTAAGCTGCTACATGGTGCTGCAAGGGCGATGAATATCTACCAAATTATCTACCCAAAACTTGCATACCCTCCATGAATTACTCCCACACATCATTGCCACCTGATGTATGCCGCACTATTTTTTTTTAGCCAACATCTCGAGATTTAACATGACTGACTTACCGGTAGGCCTCAAAGCATCGCCTACAGAAAAACAGTAAAGTTTTCCCTAGAGATAAACCACATTGACTTTTAGCCACTTACCTTCACGTTAACAGAAGTGCTGAACAGGTCGCCGGCGGGGAGTTAGAGCGCGTCACTACCCAGTCTAATAGATAGTATTCATATGACATCACACGACGCCATATTGGAGGCTCAGACTTGTAAACACCGCCGCCAGCAGGGTGGGCAGGTCAAAGGTGGTGACGTTCAGGGCGAGTAGTTGAGAGTGTAGCACTATACGGTGTGAGTGGAAGCGCGGACGCTGCAGCAGAAAGTGTTCAATAGTCTCCGGAACTTTCCAACGCTAGGGGCAGTCAACGTCAGGGGACAGACGGAGGCCGTGAAGGTGAACTGTGAGTGTCGTGCAGGGTTGTGAACTTTTGTAGCCCACAT
Source organism: Chionoecetes opilio (assembly GCA_016584305.1). Taxonomy (NCBI): domain Eukaryota; kingdom Metazoa; phylum Arthropoda; class Malacostraca; order Decapoda; family Majidae; genus Chionoecetes; species Chionoecetes opilio. Next base: position 279,280 of record JACEEZ010020343.1, read on the forward strand.
TATCGTACCGAGCCACCAAAATTATCGTATTTTCAGATAGATTATCGTACAACCTTAGCTAAAATAATATAGTCAGTAGATAAGTATATATATAATTGAATTCAGCATTCCACATCTAAAAATATTTTCTCTTTTCACCAAAATATATAATATATCCAATCATGACACAAAATTCCATGTTAATTTATTTTTTCAAAAATAAATGAAATTAAATTAAAAAAATATATATTTAGTAACACATATAATGACAAAAGAAGCTGAACTCGAGAACTCTACGTACATAGCTATCATCCTCAAAAGAAAAGAGGAATTCCTGTTCCTCCTCTATTATTTTATCCCCTGTGTCAGCTGGCGCTTATAATGATAGTGTGTCAGTTGTTCATGACACATCATATCATGTGTAGGGATGAAAGTAACACAATCTCCCTTTTCCCTTACACACTTCGCTGCTGGAAGAGAACCAAGTATGGTTCCCGTTAGAAGTCAGTGTATTACCTTTGTCTTGGTAAGGTTAACCTTGCTAAATACCCTCTCACAATCTGCGTTCTAATGCGGCAAGCAACGGTCCAAATCCATGTCATGCAGAGGACCAAAAGTCAAACTCAAAACTCTCTCTCTCTCTCGCGAAAGTTGCCAGCAAATTTTTTTTTTTTTTTGCAATGACAATTTCTGTATGACTATAATATAATCATATTTGTGAGTCAATTATCGTATTTTCGTG